>CM056377.1:103608582-103894207 GCA_029718625.1 Synaphobranchus kaupii | reverse complement strand
CTTTCTTCGAGGCCCCGCCTTGATGGGCATGCGTTGAAAGTTTGCATGTTCAGTTCGGAGTTTTGGCAGGGTTTTTGCGTGACCACACGGAAATGATAATGTAAACAGATGCAATGCCATTGCATTTGAATTATGTCACTCTTGTGCCGCAAAGCATGAAAACGATATGTTAAATGGCGAATTGAATTATCATTTCCTTTTTGTCATGGATCATGCGACTACAATAAGAAACTGCTAATGCAAATTAAGTTTTTAATTGTCATTTAAATTATGGCAGGGTTGTGTCGTAGAGGGCAAGAAAAAATAAATGTGAAATGGATTTGCGTTAACATTTTCAAATTGTCAGATAAAGTGCATACATTAACTTGAAAATGAAAACGCAAAGTGACCTTTTGCATTTCCATTTGAATTATGTCATGGTTTTTGCGCACATCAAATATAAACAAAATACTATCGCCGATTTGCATTTTCATTTGAATTTTGGCGCAGATATGCTTCCATATACAGTTGAAGTCGAAAGTTTACATACACCTAAGCCAAATCCATTTAAACTCAGTTTTTCACAATTCATGACATTTAATCCTAGTAAACATTCCCTGTCTTAGGTCAGTTAGGATCACAACTTTATTTTAAGAATGTGAAATGTCAGAATAATAGTACAGAGAATGATTTATTTCAGCTTTTATTTCTTTCATCACATTCTCAGAAGTTTACATACACTCTGTTAGTATTTGGTAGCATTGCCTTTAAATTGTGTAACTTGGGTCAAATATTTCGGGTAGCCTTCCACAAGCTTCTCACAATAAGTTTCTGGAATTTTGGCCCATTCTTCCTGACAGAACTGGTGTAACTGAGTCAGGTTTGTAGGCCTCCTTGCTCACACACACTTTTTCAGTTCTGCCCACAAATTTTCGATTGGATTGAGGTCAGGACTTTGTGATGGCGACTCCAATACCTTGACTTTGTTCTCCTTAAGCCATTTTGCCACAACTTTGGAAGTATGCTTTGGGTCATTGTCCATTTGTAAGAAACATGTGCAAACAAGCTTTAACTTCCTGGCTGATGTCTTGAGATGTTGCTTCAATATATCCACATAATTTTCCTTCCTCATGATGCCATCTATTTTATGAAGTGCACCAGTCCCTCCTGCAGCAAAGCATCCCCACAACATGATGCTGCCACCCCCGTGCTTCACGGTTGGGATGGTGTTCTTCCGCTTGCAAGCCTCACCCTTTTCCCTCCAAACATAAAGATGGTCATTATGGCCAAACAGTTAAATTTTTGTTTAATCAGACCAGAGGACATTTCTCCAAAAAGTAAGATCTTTGTCCCCATGTGCAGTTGCAAACTGTAGTCTGGCTTTTTTATGGCGGTTTTGGAGTAGTGGCTTCTTCCTTGCTGAGCAGCCTTTCAGGTTATGTCGATATAGGACTTGTTTTACTGTGGATACAGATACTTTTGTACCTGTTCCCTCCAGCATCTTCACAAGGTCCTTTGCTGTTGTTCTGGGATTGATTCGCTTTTTTGGCACCAAAGCATGTTCATCTCTAGGAGACAGAACATCTCTTTGTAGACGAACGCGGTACCTTCAGGCGTTTGGAAATTGCTCCCAAGGATGAACCAGACTTGTGGAGGTCCGCAATTTTGTTTCTGAGGTCTTGGCTGATTTCTTTTGATTTTCCCATGATGTCAAGCAAAGAGGCACTGAGCTTGAAGGTAGGCCTTAAAATACATCCACAGGTACACCTCCAATTGACTCAAATAATGTTAATTAGCCTATCAGAAGTTTCTAAAGCCATGACATCATTTTCTGGAATTTTCCAAGCTGTTTAAAGGCACAGTCAACTTAGTGTATTCACTCCCTCCCTATACACTACATAGGGAATCTACAAAGAGCACTAGATAGGGATTGACTGGTGAAAGGAGGAGACGATTTCGGACACTACCGTTTCTGAGCAGGTTACTTAGCAACGCGCGACGCTTGTGTGACAGCAGTCACCGGCTTGGTGAGAAAGCATGCAAGAAACGGTAAAAAAGTGTTATTTTTTTATTTTGAACAAGGGTTTTGTTTGTCTCGTTGTAGGTAGATAGGTAAGTTAGGTAGCTAGTTGGCTAATTAAGTTGCATTTTCCATTAAACATAGTAATAATTTTTAAATGAAAAAAAGAGTTAACACTTTGTAATATTTTTAATCTACCGCGTTTATTAATATTTCGGTTATAAAGCCGACTAAACTGATTTAAATATAGGCTACAAGATGAAACTTGCCTTTATATTTACATTTGTAGACCAGTGCAGGCTCAGCCGTCGTCATCTTGACAAAAAAAATGTGTCCGGTAATGTAGCGTACATCGTTTGTACCCTACATTTTGTGGTGCATTGTGGGAGATATTGAGTGCACTATATAGGGTGTCAAATTTGACATTTTGAATTCGGACACTCTACAAAATGGCCGATACCATAAATAGTGCACTATATAGTGAATAGGGAGTGATTTCGGACACAGCATTCGTAAACTTCTGACCCACTGGAATTGTGATATAGTAAATTAAAAGTGAAATAATCTGTCTGTAAACAATTGTTGGAAAAATTACTTGTGTCATGCACAAAGTAGATGTCCTAACTGACTTGCCAACACTATAGTTTGCTAACATGAAATCTGTGGAGTGGTTAAAAATGAGTTTTAATGACTTCAACCTAAGTGTATGTAAACTTCCGACTTCAACTGTAAGTGTCGTAATGTATTAAGTTGCTATTGTATTTTCATGTAATGTTATCTATTCTAATCACGTGTGCACTTTTCTTCATAAAGTAACTTATTGACAGATTGTAATGTTAACACATATTTTTATCAGTCAGTAAAATAATTTTATATAAACGCATGTTGAGGTGTAACAACATAATTTTACTACTGCCTTTTTTTTTTTTAGTACTGTCTGTGACATTTTAGTGTCATGTAAGGGAGATAGTACAAGATGGTTTGGGAAGTAATTAGACACATACGCAGAGAGGAAAGAAAGACCAGACAGCTAAAAAAACTGAGAATTTCTGTCCCGTTTTCTGACAGATATTATCACCATTTAAAAATTTGGGAATTGCCCTAAAATAGCACCCGAGAAACATTGCCCTTCCCCTGAAGCCTCCCCCCATCCCACACACACACTCCTCTCTCATTATTTTTTGTTCCCTGTCGTTTGCTATGTTTTGCCCTTACTCCCTCCCTCCTCGTTCCTCCCATTCATTCCCCTCTCACACTCTTTCAGGCTCACTTTGCCTCCCAATCCCTCAGTTCAGCTGAACTCACACTGTGCACATGTCCACCTAGCTTCCCTCAAACTCCTTTCCCAACAATTAGCCAGATCGAGGTCTTCTCGCCTGTCAGACAGTGTTATGCAAGGAATCCAGTTGCGCTCTGGGCAGGAAATTTTCTGCATCTTGCACACTCTCCTCAGCTGCTCTCTCTCTCTCTCTCTCTCTCTCTCTCTCCCTCCCTCCTCAGCCCGGGCCCGAAACCCAAGCCCCCATGCCATTTCCGCGAGAGCGGAGCATTCCGGAGTGTGGAGCCTGCGCTTTGTTAAGAACATAGACCCAGAACTGGCCCTCACACAACCCCGGGCAACTCACTGTCTAATCCTTTCAGGAAATTAAATATTCACTTTTACAGCACAGGGAGAAGAGAGGGCTTTAAGCCTGTTTTAAGCCTGTGTTTTTTTTACTTACTCGCACACCTTTAGGACCTGGGTTACCTTCTGGCCCAGCCAAGCCCTGTAACAGAGAACCCTTCATGAGGACAATGCATTGTTAAACATTACTCAGCACAAAGTTAATGCAGGACAGTGCACATCAATTCACATTCAACCTCAAAAACGAGGAAGGGCCTAATAAATGAAGAGCAAACAATCATTAAATAATCTCTTTGAGAATGCGACTACAGAAATCATTAAAAATTGTTTATCTAGATATCTAGGCTACTGTTTTAAGGCATTGCTTGACATTAAGTTCCATGTAAAAAAAATTTTAAGTTAGCAAAAGTTTGTCCATTTAGCAGTGCAGTATGTTTTGAATGCATGTTGCACTTCTCTATACATATGCTGACACTTTCAGACTTTAAAAGTAATTCAAATTTTATGTATTTATGCTTCTTTGGCTCTACATGTTTTAGCAGACAGGATGTGGGGTACAGTAAAATAGAGGGGGTCGGGATGCTGTACACTGAGGGAGACCCTGCGAGGGTAAGAGTCCGGAGCGTAGTCACTGCACCTGCCTGCCAGGGTAACCTGCTGCCCCAGCCATTCCCGGGAGTCCTGGCACGCCCTGCATCGGAAGAGAGAAAAGGGGCTGAAGGAGGAGAAGCCCTAGACTTGACCCTGACCTTGGTCGGCGTTGCCCGCCTGGGAATAAAAAAGGCAGTGTTTGACCTCCGCTCCTGGCTGGGCCTACACGCTCAGTCGATCCATCCCGGGAACACTGGCACCATGAGCTGAGGAGAACCACTGAATACAGTGCATTCACCACTCCATTCAGAATAATCAGACTGCAGCCCAGGTGGAGTGGTCCTGTGTGGTGTGTGACTAAAAAGCATATGTACTCTTACCATTGTACATAAACGGTAACCATTTATGTTTGACCTCAGGGCAACGTGGCACCTGGCGCTGAAGCAATCACAGTGCCTAATGGAAAATGATGTTTCATGCAAGCAATTTCCAATTTGTTTGCACATGTCATATATATCACTGCAAATCCTGTTTGTTGTTTACCACTCGACTGGTCATCATCACTTTTATTACATCACCAGAAATTACAACAGAAAAACAGCTGGAGGAGGAATATAAGTGGCCTACAAAATGAAAGTCAAAATTCAAATTATTCAGACTCATGTGTGATATTGCCAAGAAGTTGCAGCATCCTACCTGTTCTCCTGGCAGACCTGGTGGACCAGGATACCCCTTGAGACCCTACAGGTAACAACAATCAGAAAGGATCACTCAAGCAGAAAATATAATCTGCTTTACATTACCTGTTCAAAAGCTTCAAAGTGCTATTGGGTCACATGGTTGGGTATCTGGCCGAGTCACAGGAGAGGGCCCAGGGAAGGAATGCCTAAAGGTTTCTCATGGACAACCATGGAAAGAAGAGGGTCTACTGATATGCACTCTGACTCTCTCTGAGACGGCCATACATTTCACTAATCCTCTCAGGAGACAGGCCCTCAATCCACAAGGGGTCAGGTAGCACACAGGCCACCTGCCTTCAGAAACTAGCTGTTTGCAGTTATTTCCTTGCAAATACTTGGGAGTCAACCCAATGTTTAGCCACCTATTTCCACTGGCTGCTGACAAGGAACACAGTAACATGCTGGAAATAAATGTGAAAAAATACGAAAAACCCTTTTCCTCATCCAGTGAAAGCAATTATTTAACGGTAAAACTACAGTAAATGTTGCTGATGTGTCAACAGGGGGTGCTATGCCTGCAATTAGTATTGTACAGTAGAGTAAAATGAGCTGTAGTGAATTAATTGTATTAACAGCAGGAGTGAGATTAGACATACATGCTCACATAATTTTTTTTAAAGAATAACTGATTTATTACGTTATGATACAGTGAGCTCTACTAGATAGAAATGGAAATCTTTGATCTTGTGAGGCATATTGATAACATTTGTCTGTCGCGTGACTAAAGGCTACGTTTTGTCGCGTGACTTTCATTTGTGTCTACGGCTACGTTTTGCTTTTAAAATGAATATGATTTCCTGTTTTTTTTTTTAAGTTAAAAAAAAACAGTTTCCAGGAGAAAATAAAATGCAGGCATTGTTCATCACTTAAAATCTGGAAAGAGATAAGAGGAACAACTGAATGATTCCAGAATTTTAAAAGCTGGATAATGACCAAATTAATTTGTCAGAAGCATTAGGAGGTTCTGATACACAACAAGGAAACTATCAATAAACTACATGTCTTTTTTGCTATATTATATCTGAAAATTAATATGAATCTGAACTAATTTATCCTGAGATAGTGTACTGTCAGAGGTTAAAGTAGGTTGGCCTCTCTGAACTAATCAGAACTTACCCCTGGGGCTGAGGATAAACCCTTTCACTTCTGTGTGTAGAAAGTTTACTTTGCTAAAAAAAACAAAAAAAAATCTGATTTTCAACTATTCCCACCTGCTTTTACATCTGCAACAGATGTTTCGGGCTGAGAACTTCAAGGTCAGATTTACATTAGAGTTTTGGGTTCTGAGAAAAGGTCTTCCTAGAATGTCAGTGTCCTCTTTTAATCTTCATAACACATTGGAAACAAAGGCCATGCGTAAGACAGGTCACATTCATTCCTTCAGAAGAGACCCACTGGGAACAAACAACTTATTGACTTGATATTAGCTTTAGCTACTACAAATATATTGAACTCTCTTTTTGGCTTACAGGAACAATTAGACTCGTTTAGTGCACTATCAGAGAAATTTTATAGATTCAGAGGTTTTAGGTATAATCTAGAATCTGTGAAATGAAGATATACTGAAAAAACAAAGAGGCTCTCTAGCTGAGCTGTTGTTTTTCTCTGTTGTGTTGTTGAAAAATAAATGCCAAACTGCATCATATACAAGGCTAAATGACAATCAGTATATTGTTTATGACACAAATATAAATAAAAGCAAAAAGGAAAAATAAGCATCTGCCTTTGCACAATGACTTTACATAATGAGAACACTAGGAAATGGCTGAAAACCAAGAAGGAACACCAGTTAACTCTTTAGCAAGAGTGCTAGTGGTCGTAGTGGAAAATTCTTCACCATAATGGTATTGAAATGTTACCCTGCTGTGGTTCAAACGGGAGTGACAGGGGTGATTGGTCAACTTTTAGACCATGCTACATGGCAGCGGTTCCCAACCTGGGGTTCGGGACACCCTGGAGGGGCTCCTAAGATGTTTCGGACAAAAACATCAAGTATAAGGAGATAAACTTATGTATCCAGTAGTGTCACAATTCCAGGACAAATGGCACGGAGGCGCTGAGGGGGGAAGATTTTGTGAACAATGTAAAGATGCCAGCCACAAATTGAAATGGCTGCCATTTTGTCATCTTTGACACAACCAAGTGCTTGGTGGAGCACTAATTGGTAACTTACAATAAGGATGAATATCATGAATTTCAGACTGATCCACCTTTCACACTTCAATTGACAGTTGATTGAAATTTATGTACAAAATTCCAAAAATGATTACATTAATATTTTTATTTCTTTAATATCACTTATTTCTTTTGCAAACTATGTTCAGACACATTCACCAAATCTGGCGTCATTCAGACTTTATGAGACACTATCTTTTGAAGGCATTTAAAAAAAATTCTAAATAGCCAAAAATTATAAGCAAGGCTTAAGGGTCTTAAGTTTGAGCTTAAGTTTGAGATGCACCAAGTTTGAGAATTCTAGGACGAACAGGTTGGCGGGGCTGAGGGTTTGACTTTGGGACCTGATTATAGCGCCCCATAATGGCCAACTCATGCCATTTCTTTTGTTCAGGTTAGGCATTACCTGTACTACCTGTGTGCCAAAATTGACAAAAAAGTTACCAACATTTGGCCGAAGTCATTGGGCGAAATAGAGAAGAATAATAATAAAAGGAATTTTAGCAATTGCAATAGGTTCCCCCTGCTTTGCAGTGGAACGTTAAAAATAAATACACATTCTTCCCAACTCTAAAGGTAAAGCTGACTGAATATCCTGCCGTGCCCATGTTCTCACACTGCTGCTATTGAAGGTGGATGTGGTGGCAGATTTGCAGTATACTTTACCGGTGAGCCTAGGAATCCTGATGGACCGAGTGGACCTGGAAGACCGGGATCACCCTAGAACAGATGAAAACAAAACAGTCAGGAAACCCCACTGTCTTCTGCACTTCCCCTGTACCATGTGACATGCACTCAAGTTAGAGCAAAGGTGTGAAGAACCTTAATTCCCTGCAGACAAGAACATGAGGAGACAGCCAGGTAGTGATCAGAGAGCCAGTAATCTTAAAGGGCTGACTGCCGGGTATGGTGAGAAACGTGAGGAAGCCGAGGGGCCGCGATGATAGACATGCAGGAAGGACAGCAGAGGCTCAGCGGTATGCCACGCCCACCCCATCTGTGAAGGGTTACAGGGATGCTAGCGAGCGGGTGCGAAGACACAAAGATGGAAAAACAGGATATCAGGGCAGAGTAAGGGCATGCTGGATAGCAATCCATCAGCCCATCTCTTTACCTTCACTCCAGATGGGGCCTGACCTGGAGATAGTCCTGGATCACCCTTGGAACCCTATTACAAATGGATTCACGAGGTCATTACCTAATATAGCGACCCACATACTGTACGTGCAACCACTTTTGCATTGCATGAGGGAGGCCAGTGGCAGGATGACAACTAACTGTGTGTTCTCCAAGAGCGCTGCCATTGGGGTCACATGCATATCAATTTTCCCTTACTTAACAACTGGTAGACGGGATATTACAAGACGGGATATTACAAGACCAGTGCTGAAATTGTGTATGGTGATTTTGATTGTGATTGTGGATGGTGATCATTATGGCCTAAGGCTGTGATGGGACTCCCCATCAGTGAAATAACACCTGGGAGCTGTGAGGTGTAATGTGCATGAGAGCTGGGCTCTATTGGATATCCCTCTTTCAACATATCCTAGTACAACCTAACAAAGCTGAACCGTGTTCAGCCCTGGTTTTCATAGCTTTGGGATTTGGAGATACTGAGTGCAGGAACAACTCCATGAACATATTTTCAAGGCTTAGATACTAATGCTATGATCATAGATAGATCAATATAATAGATTTGTTTTAATAAAATAGATTCTTTTAAAAATAATATAATCTTTAATAGATTTCATCATTATTTATACATTTGCCAATAACTGAACTTTCCAGCCTTGTGCCATTTACCTATCCCATTCTCTTTACAGCATCTACTGATTATTTCCAAATGCATAGATATGAAAGCTCTGTAATATCCAAATAAATCAAATCAAATCAATATTTGGGCACTATATGAATCAAATAATGGCTACTATATTAATTTATCTGCATGTATGTAGTTAGCATTCACTTACAGATTTTAAATGATTATAAGACTGATTCTTTTTCAATGGAAAATAGAAATCATCAGTGGCATATTTACTGTATAGGTTTAAATTGCAATACGCTGAGGTCAAAGATACAAAATTGTAAGGCAGTGGGTTGCAAATACAGCCCAACTATCACTCTGCTACAGTAGATATGGATGGATCACTTTAAGGGTCATTTCTCCTGACAAATCTTCCTATTGAACTCTATGGAAAAATAAGTCAGGAGAAGAAACCCTTCAAGTTATCCATCCATATCTACTGCATATCTGGCAGCAGAGTGATGGTTTGGGGCTTGTTTGATACCTCAGACCCTTGATGACTTACAGCCATTTAGCCAACCATGTGTTCCATACTGTTCCGGTGTAATTTACAGCTAAATCTAGTCCCACCCCCCAATTCCCATAGAGATCTATTCAAATGCAGAGACGTTATAGTATCGCTTGTAAGAGTACCAGAAAATAAGATATCAAGAGTCTTTTGATGTTGTTGGGTCACAAACATCAGGAAGTCACGGCATGCAAAGGACATGCGACCAAATATAAAAAATTATTACTTTATTCTATATATAAATGCAGGGGTGCCAATAACTGTGGCACACGTGGTTTTGTTAAAAATAATTATTGCTTGATGAGGGATTTTCTTTTCTCATAATAAATTTACTTCAATTAAAGGTTGGATTTTCTAATTTTTTCAGTGTGAGATTAAACTAATTCACCAAACAGTAACTTTTCTATAGCCCTTTTTACTCATCTTTACGAGGGGTGCCAATAATAGTGGAGGGCACTGTACATCAGAGATACACGTATTCTGACTAGTCAAAAATAGGCAGTCTCTCCTGTGTTGCACTAAAAAAATCTAATGAACCCATCTCAAAACACACTCAGAGATGTAAAGGGGATGACATGACAGTTTCCTATGACAGCCCCATTCCATTAGTTTTTGCCAATACCATTATTCAGTGCTACAAGACATATGTGTCGTTAATGATAAAATAGTCCACAATATATATATATATATATATATATCAGGAATGGGCAAGGCAGGCCATATCTGTTTCTGGATTTCAGACTAATTTCCGCTCTTAATTATTAAATCAGCCCAATCATTTACATGATCTTATATTTTAGTTACATTCCACAATATATATACAGTATATATATGTATATATATATATATATATATAAATATAAATAAAGGTTCTTGTTGCTGCTCTCGGTTGCTGAAATGCCTAAATCAGGGGTCTGTATTGCAAACCTGGTTCTGGAGAGCCACAGGCTCTGCTGGTTATTGTCGTTACTCTGCACTTAATTAATCAATTAGAGCAGTTGATTACACAACTCATGTCACCTGGTTACTTGGGTCTGAATTGGGTACAGTGAAAACAAAAACCAGCAGAGCTTGCGGCTGTCCAGGACCAGGGCACTGCGACGCGTCTCACACACGCATCTATATAAACACGTCTAAAATCTGCAATGGCTCAGACTAGAAATATAAGAGGCTACAACCTTCTGTGCGGTTAACAATGCAATTTACCTCTTCAAATTAAAGGTGTTGTCTTTGTAATAACTACATTGATTTTACACCGTTACATTTGAAACTGTTTATATGTCTTGCACAAACAGAATGTTACTGCATGAGACATAATAAATTATCTGCCAACGGTAAGTGATAATTAAGCTGTCACATTTGTTATTCAAGAAAAAGCAATAAAAATAGTTTGATAACTTCAGCGTCAGCTATCATGTTCAAGGACAGGATGCATTTAAAAAGCGTCCCATTTAACAGTCTACATCCTGGCACTCAGTTGCAATATCTCCCAATAAAAATACACAGTAACTTCTTCAGTAAACTTAATGATGGCAATAGAGAGAAGAATGAAAGCTGTGGAAGAGTGTTGATGCTAAATGTAATGTAAGTGGCACTCGTAATGATAGCTGTATAATAAGTCCAAAACACAATGGTGTCAGTGGGCCAGTGTAGATGAGAAGCCAGAAACTGAAAGCATAAATGGGGAGGCCAAAGCACTGCCGTGATGAGCAATAAGTAAACAGACGAAACAAAATATGACACTACTTAAAAAGAACTGTCAGCAAATATTTTTTCCATGTGCAAGGGGAATGCCCAAATGTGGCTACAGAATTCAGTAACACTACCCAAACTGTTTATTTTTAATTTTTTTATTCATTTTATTTTCCATTTATAAGATTAATTATGTTAAGGAATGCATCAAAAATATTGCTGGCGAGGCTGAATTGTTTGTGTCATTTGAATTTCTCCTAGAATTATTACAATTTATAACCAGTAGGGACATAATTACCCACTCTTTATTCTACCTTTCAAGGCACAAAACCTGGTCAGGTAGAAATCAGACTTAAGTTCAAGGTCAAAATGCTTGTAGCACAGGATAATATATACGTTATACTATATGTTATACTCGAATACACATATCTGGTCCTCTGTGGCTGCCTTAAAAAAAATTAGTGTCCACTTCCGTTCCATGATACAGTGCTCTGAAGTCAAAGAAGTAAACTCTGAGGCTATGGTCTCTAAATTTCATAGCCAGATGGCATAACAATACCTGTCAACGCATAGTGTCAACTTTAATTCTTTATTTCCAGCACTATTCATGTATTTCAAAAGGGAACCATTTTGTATTGGTAATTATTGTAAAATCCTTTTTATATAGCAGAAATCAAGGCAGCAGTGCCATACAATGGTTAGCAAACTGGGCTTGCACCTCAAGGTTGTAGGTTTGACCCCCAGTTGGGGCACTGCTGTTACACCCCGGAGCAAGGTACTTAACCTGAATTGCCTCAGGAAATATCCAGCTGCGTAAATGGATTGTATGTATGTAAGGAGAATGTAATATGTGAATATGTATTTGCATAAATGCCTAAAATTTAAATGTATTGTATGAAATGTAGTGTTAGAATGGTTTTATTGGGACTATATAATATTGTTACAAAGGTGGTTTCCTAAAATTGTTTAAAAATAAACAAAAAAATTATCTAAAGACAGGATGTAGGTTATACCTTTCAGAAACATTGCCACACAGGGAGCCCACAGAGTATGCCAGGGAACAACACTGCACACTGGGCCATATATTACTAACTAAGCAACACTAGTACAAAAAAAAAACTTTATAAGTGAAGGAAAGAATAGGAAACCATGCATGTGAAGTTTAGAAATATAATGTAACTCTTTTATCCCTTCATCTTGATTTAGGATTGAGCTAGCAACCTGCTAACCACATTCATTCAATATTTCTCTTCTCCTCGTTAATGCACCACTGTCGGTAGTATATGCATGTTCCTGTGACACATTTTCGTTCTGTTCTGGCTTTTGCTGTTTATCTCCTTGCCTTCTCTATGCTTTCTGTCAGTCATATGCCACCACGTCACAGCTGACAGCTATATCTAACCTGCTAGCTGTTACAGCCAGCAAGACACATTCCAAGTTTTGTGATCCATGTGGCTGTCAAACCACTGCAGCTGTTCACATTCATAGTAATCAGCTGCAACACAACTTTAAACAAGTCAAACAAAGTGCGAGATTGTAATAAATGCATAATTATGTTCCGCCAGATCCTTTTGAGCTTGGAAATGTTTATAATGTATGGTGCTGTGTTCACTGCTTTTAGTTCCATTTCATCATGACACTTCATGTAATGCTTTAGCTGTTGTCACTTGAGGCATTCACCACATCCCACAGTCTTCTGCCCTGATTTAAACCTTATACATTTTGCAGAAGATCTAGAATAACAAAGCAAAGAGCCCTCTGTCTTTCCCCTGACTCCAGAATGTGTTTGGCTCATCAGCACTGCTCTCGAGTGCTATCTTTTGTGATTTAACACTCCAAATATCTGTGGGAGATCCAGGTGAATCTCTTGTCTTAGCATCTCTGGCCTTCCTTCAAGTACACAGGTCAGCAAGCATGCCTGGGAGCCATTTCAGCCTCTGAGTTCAACCTCCGTACAAATGAGAACAAGACAACTGTTTCTTTCTGTTTCTTTTTTTTTCCATTTGGCTGGAGGGAATTACCTTGTACATGAATTCTCAAAGCGTTCACTTGCCAAATTGCAAGCATTTTCTCACTTTTGGTCAATAAATTCTACTTTAAATTTTCACTGTAAGATTAGCAGATAGTATGAAGTCTGTCAAGGACCTTGCGAGCAATGTTGAACTAAGGAATGCTGTTTTGAATCTCCAAATAAAGTAAAAGGAAAATGTGAAGAGCTTCCCATCGACTTTATAAAGTTATAATCAGTTAGACCCTGTACTCTAAAATCACACTGATATCAAAATTTATGTATATGACAAAGAATTATCAGGAATATTCTGAACAGGAATCCTTGGACAATTATTATGGAGCTTGACCTTTCATGTAATACTAAAACTTCTAGTTCCATTTCCATTTATCATAAGAGTGCATAAGATTAGGATTTCAATGTGTATATAGGATGGGATGTGTAAAACAAACAAGCATAAACTAACATGACTAAGCATGGCAGCATGTGATAAATATGATTTAGCTGTAGCAGCTAAATCGCTGGACCTCAGACCTTAAAGTCAAAGGTTCAGAATGCAGGTGGAAAGCTGCTGTTAAGCCCTGGGGCTAGGCACTTCACCTCAACCACCCTGGAACAAAATCCAGCTGTCTAATATGCTTAGTAGAACGTATATAATGTAAGAAATTACGATGAAATGTAATTACCTCAGCTCACAAAGCACATCACAAAGTTCAAGGTGACTTCAAAAAGCCAGGTGTGACAGTCAATCAATTACGGCCAAATTTTTTACAGGTGTGCCATTAGGAATTCCAGAACAAAATAACTTTTTGGTGGACTCTTTGTTTATCCAATTTGCATTTTACACCTAACATAAAACAAAGTGAGGTAAGCTCAGTGAGGTCATAAAATCCTGTTTTATGCCTGTACAGGTGCTGCTCTTCTTTGAAGGAAAGGGAAGAAATAAAACAAAGAGCCCCAACTGCAGAATTGTGCATTACTTAGAGGTATGTAGTAAAGGAGCCAACACTGTGTGCCAAAAATATTGCAGTGCTCATAAAGGTTCCTCATTTGACAGGGAATAATTGAGTCTGACATATTGGTTGATCTCAGAGTACCGTCAATCCCCCGCAGGTGTGTTTGTGTACGTGCGTGCGTGCGTGCGAGCGTATCTGTATGTGAGCGCAAGAGCTCTTGTTTGCATATCTGTGTGATTGTGTGTACGGATTGGTACAGCTCTACAGCAGCATACTTCAGTACCTGACATTGTTAACACAGCACACCCGGTGTACAGATCTTATCATTCTGAAAAAATACCGATGAAAAGAACATGAAGACAGAGGAAGATCTATGAGCTTAACTGAAACCTTAGAGCAACTGAAAACACTACAGACACATCACCGATATATACCTGCACATTTCAGTGTTAACATACCAAAATGTATGTGTAAGAGGCTTCGAGTTAAAAATCCATCTAATTGTAGTGCCCTTAAAGCAAGTCACACCAAAATACCAAAATCAGCAGTGCAAAGCCTGTCACGTGGAGCCATGCCGAGCTTTCAAGAGTACCAAATCACTCAACACACTAAAGGATCACGTTCATGTTAAAATGAAAAACAACTTAATCCCTAGTAGGATTATACAATGTTGATGCTTTTCAATTTTCCATTCAAGTAAAAATAAGACATCAACAACTGCAAAAACCAAAAACTCTTCCTTTGAGAACACTAGAAAAACAAAAACCTCTTCCTTTGAGAACACTTTTGTCATTTAAGCCCCTTTCAATAAACCAAACGTTTGTACTTTTTGCCAAAGAACAAAAGCACACCTCCTGGTTTCCTCATTGGCGATACAGACACAAGTGGGAGTTCAGGTCAGGAGCTCATGTGAATGTTACCCAGGGCACACTAGTTTTTAGGCACAATTCAGCTCTCAGCTGGAATTTGCATCATTTCATTCATAAAACCGAGAAATTGTTCCAACCCGGGCCAAACAGGTCGCAGCCAACCACGCTGTGGCTTCTGGGGTGACATAGTGGATCACATTACACCACATTACATTAAGCATGGACGTTTAAAACTGAAACTAAAATTCAGCATACAGAGCATAGTACAGCATAGTACAAAAAACCTTATAGGGCACATTTATGGTAGCTGAATAAGGGAAAATAAAAAGATGTTAATATATTATTCACAATACTCCATGACCAATAAATAGACAAATAGAAAACGAATACTGCATACCATACCGAGAAGGCAAACCATGTGAGACTAGTAAAGTCGCAACACTGACATCTAAATTTCTCACACAGCACGTGTGTCCCTTTGGCAATCACATTTTTCAGCACGCCCACAGCTCACTGCCAAAGGCGCACGCTGCCCAGGTGTTTTTCCATTTTACTTTTGTGCTGCCAAAAAATGCCTACTTCATCAAATGACAGACAAGGGCTTTTTTCCCCTCGTCCATCAGCATCTCAGAGCATATGAAAAGCCTTCATCGCACCCAGGGGCACTTTCCACCCTCAACATTCTCTGTTTCTCACCATGGCACTGCTGGAAACAGGAGCTGTCTGTTTCATCATAAACATAACACAGAACTGATAGTCGTCCCTTAGCTGTGCATTTATTTGCGTATACAACTTGGAGTCAGAAATTACGGAGCAGGAGGCTCGGCTGGAGGAAGACTTTAAGCTGAAAGATGTGGGACTTAATTACCAAACTGCATTAAAACTACATGGCAAAAAATGGCGGTGTACATTTAACACCCGAGGGTGCTTATATGAGTCCGTGGACTCATATAAACACTCTAGGGTGTTAAATGTACACTAGCAGTGTCAAATTTACATTTGAATTTTTTCCATTTACAATTTTTCCATCTGCAGTTAAACCTCAGAGATACAAACACTTTGTAAATGAGGGTCCATCGGATCTCTGAAACGTTTGTGTCTTTGAAAGTTACAAAAAAATACAAACATTTTAAGAACTTAAATCCTTTATTTATCGGAATTGTAACTTACATTATGGTAGCCTTACGTTTTAAATAGGCTACTATTTAAAATTAATTCAGTCATAGTAATAATTTTGTACCTATAGTCCTATGTCAGAGTTAACAACCAATAATCAGCATCTCATTGGAAGTCACCACATTTTTTCCAACACAAACGTTCCAAATGATACATCTCCTTTTCAGCGACTTGCTATCTTTAGACTTTAATGCAAACCATTTCATTGTTAACTTTCTGATTAATACTCTTAGAAATAGTGCTAAGACATTAGCTGAGAATTCTGAGGTTTTTAACCCTTGCATACTGATAATTCATAATATAATTACTTGTGCTACGGCCAGTTTCCCCATTTAGTTGACCAACCAGTCCATAACTCTGAGGTTCAAATTTCTGACTGCACTGCTGTGATTTGCAAGGACTTAAACCAAAATAGAATTATTATTGTACAGCAAAGGTGGACAACAAAGACTTTTTCTGGTTTTCATGTCAACCTCTGCTCTTAAATATTTAGTTAGCCAAATTATGTGATCTGACAAGTAAATCTCGTTAGGCTCATGGAAAACTGAAGGCTGTTCTTGTGTCCCGATATGAAATACGCTTCTGTGGTCTCATCTCTGAGAGAACCAGTGGTGATGTATACAATCAATCAGCTAATTGACCCAGGGTGACTCATGATGCTAAACTTCACATGAACCTCATTCCAACAAAGGATTGTATTAGGGTGCTGTTTTTGGATCACAAAAACACTCTCACTTTTCATATGGTGAAATGCTGGTGTGCCCTAGGCAAAGGAGCTGATTTAGCGTGTTGCAAACTCACCTTGGGCCCAGGTAGACCAGGTAGGCCAGGGTTTCCAAGCAGACCAGGTGGGCCCTACAAACAATACAAGAACGGACAGAATAGAAACTAAATATTTTATTAAGACAAAAAATACACACTATTCTACTGTACATTATTTCGGATACAGATATAGATGCTACATTAAGAAAAATAATACATGTACTTTAAAGATTTTGTCTGAGTGGGAGGGAAAATAATGAGAGGGTGTGTGTGTTGGACCATTTTTCCTATCTGAAAGTGAAAGAGAGGTGAGATGAATTAAGTATTTTTTATATTGTGTCGTGTCATGTATGAGGGTCTTGTGCCAAAAGCTTGTTCTCCTTGCAGGAATGCAGTGTTCTGGAAGCAGGACAGCCCACATCTGCCTCCATGCAGCCTTACACACCTTTTTCCACAGTCACCCCAAAAACCCCGTAAACCCTGTGGCCGAAGCACCACAAGACACAATGCCCTATCATTTCAACATATCAACCTATAAACAGCAGCTGGCACCGAATGCAAAGGTAGGAATGAACTACGCCATTTCCATGGCTGACTCCACCTCATTCTTTCTGACTCACCAGACACACTACCTGTTATGCAGGCCTGAAGAGTGTGTTTTCAATGGGGATGACCATGTGGGATTTTCACAGCAAAGGGTAGTGGGGCTATCCTTACTCTACCTTTCTCCTTCAGGAGAACCTTTCACAAACCCTTTTTTTTTAAATAAAGATGGTTTTCTTTAAAAAACATTCTACTGTGGGGTATGGTATGCTGGGAAAGTGTGGCATAGAGGCTCCACCTCCCTCACCCATGTCCTTCACCATCCATTTCAGCTCATTCATTTTCCACAAAGTGACAGACCTGCATCAATGTGCAGTGAGTTACTATATTCAGACCATATGGCTTTTCCACAGCTTATCTGGAGACTACTTCCTACTTGAGGGTTCCTGCCAGATACATTGCAACTACAAAGAGGAAGGACAACTGCATTCAAGTTTCATCATGTCTCCAAAGGTTATTTAAAAAATGAAAAAAAGAGAAATCATCACAGCTGTTTGGCAGTGCCACAACCCTCTGGAAACCCCAGCACTGTTTTGGTTTGCTAAAGCTCTCAAAGAGGAGGAACAATAAGAAAAAGAGACATATTATTTCACTGGGTAGAGCTTGGTATGCTATCGTCATACAGCTGTTCTCTCTGAAGTCCAAATCAACAGAAAAAGGAGGGGCCTCCCAGACCAATACAAATGCCTCCTGCAAAGTTACATGGTGTCACCAGGCCACATGCTCTCCAGATACATCTTGTTGACAGATATATCATATCTGAGAAACACTGAGGTTCCATCTGGGAAGGATTTGTACTTTTCAACTTGAAATAAACACAACAAAATTATAGAAAACACTCCTTATGAATACAGACCTACATATTTCTTCAATTCTCATTATTTCTCTGTGGCTCCACTGCTTCATCATAATTACATTTTAATCATAACCTATTTTGTCAAAGATTTTCCCTTGAAAAGGGAATCAAGAAAGCATCTTGATTTGCTAGTGTGTGCCCCACATTCAACCCATTACCAGCTGAAACACAGTCTCGACCTGCTGCCTGCCTGTGCATCAGTGTCATTAAAATGTCAAAATTGATTTGAGCATGCCTCTTTTTATCTGCACCAATGCTTGCCAACTGCATTTGCCAACTGCCTTTCTTAAAATAGGGCTCTTGGTCTCTTACACTACACTAAAATAGCAGACTAATAGCGATGTAAAATCCTGACTGATATTTCTATTAGTCACCCTAGGCATATACCACTTCAATAACAGCAAGTGATATGACTATCTATGAAGGTACTCCAGGTAATGCCATGAAAATGAACAGATATACAATCTTACAAATTCTTATTGCTATTTTTCACGTAGTCTTTCACAGTAGCTGAACTAAGAACTAGCCCGAGTCCAACGACAATTGTAGCACAAAACAGATATAGGTTGAAATTGGAGAATAGAAGATAACTTATGGATGTAATACGGGGCGGGGGTACGTGGATGATCAGTAAAACAGGAGGTAAGCAAGACTGAACAACACTCGGCACATAGCTGCACATAAAACAAGTCATTAAAACACTTTACTTACTCGAGGTCCTCTTCTTCCAAAAGGCCCAGGCAAGCCAGGGGGACCTGCAGGACCCTTCAAGAGACAGAACAGAGGTTCAGGCACGGACAGGCAAACAAACCTAACTTCTCTTCTTGTGCTGAAACAGACTGAATGTTACAAGTATCCTCTTCCAGGGCAGATGTGAGACTTTGCCGGGTGTGGAAAAAAAGAAAACTCCCCCCAAAGGATGACCTCTTGTGTTTCCTAAACAGGAATCAACATTTATGGCCTGAAGAAGCATGCCGTTTTCTTGTTTCCAGACCAACTCAGTAATAGCAGTATATCATGTTTCAGTCTGAAGTTAATCTGACACCATCCATCTTATATATATATATATATATATATATATATATATATATATATATATATATATATATATATAGAGGAATAAATACATTTCCCAAATGGAAAGACGTGCATTAATCAGTTTCCTCCAAAAGGCCATACTCTAAATAATCCTCAATTGTGAAAAGTTGCATATTCAGTTAAGAGATTCAGTGAGAGGATGTGGGGGAAAATATGTCATTACATCTGGAGGTCCCAAAATCCCTGCACGACCATATGATTTCACCATCAGTCATGTTCACACTGCAACAGTATTAATTGACTTTTCCAACAGGGAACAATGGTTATAGAGAACCCCCAGCAGAAGAATGGGGAGAAGAACGTTTTAATTAGAGAGACACTGCAACCCATTAAAACACTCTGTTAACCTTGCAAGCATTCATTTTAATAGAGGCTTTTGGCCGTGAAGAACACTAAATGTTCAATGGCTGATGTCATTGAGTAAATGGTGGCCAAGACTCCTGGCATGATGCTGAGCTGAAACGGCTCCAGGCTTTTTACAACGATGAAAGCCTTTTGTACATATTTATAATAAAATGCCCTGGATCTGACACCCTACTCTATAAATTAAGTGACTCAATGCAGCACATAAACCTGTACTCTATATTGACAGAGTTAGGTGTCAAGTAGTGCACTGCTTTCAGCTATAATCTTATAACACTCCACAAACCATACTGTTCCCTTGAAAGAACACAGGCATTTTTGCATATCACGTAAAATTTGATTGTCTTTTTGGAACTATAACATTTATTCAGTTATCTCATGTTGATTTCTTTACTATTGGTAATTAAAAACGTCATGTTACAAATCGGCTTTTTCAAAAACAAAAAACTCTTGATCTGAGGAGCAATCCAAAGTTATTTAAAAATGATGAAAACATATGACGACTCCTAATCATAATTTGAATTATCACATGACTAATTTGATAATCTGTGTAAATTGTGGCCAGTTTAGCAGTTTTATCATTACAATGTCCTGGTACAGTAAGAAAATCCATAGTTGGGTCATGTCAAAGACTTAAAAAATATTGTAGTAACCACAGCTTTGGGCTGAGTATAAACTGCTTATGAGATACAGCCAACTCAGCTAAATCGACCCTGAAATGGACTGCCATCCATGCCAGCGGTGCACTTGTACTGTACCTGAAAACTGTAAACTTCACACAGCATTAAACTGCGTTTTCACTAGTATATTATGGTTAGCAATACTGCCTTAAATTTGGTTTTGATTCTGAATAAGCTGGAAGGAAATAACTTGTACTGAAATGGGCCTAAACAAATAATGCTTAACGGCAGCAGATGTCATTCAGAGCCTTTGCTTACTTTTCTTCACTCTGTATCTCTGATCTTGTTTGCATTGAACGCCCCTTCAGAAGCCCCAACTCATCATGCCAGAATCAACCACAGAGAGGGACCCAAGAGAGATAAAAGAACTTACATAAATCTTGAGCAAGAGGCAAGTCTGATTTTAATCCTACTTTGTACATCAGTACTTTCTATTTCATATTAGAAATTAGGACTTAATCAAGAGGACATTCGTTTTGTTTGTAATGTAGCCTGGGTGTTGTGTATGTTGATTAATTTCAGCAAGAGCTAGTCAGTGAAATTCAGCTTCACAGGCTTAACCCTCACTTTTATTACCTTTTCAGACCTTAGATTTACTATGGTTCTTGGTTAAATACCTCACATTCATTTTACAATATTGTGCCATTGAGGTTTTCTTCTAATTAAATTGTACCCATCACCATTTTTTAGCTGTACTGAAATTCAGAGGCACTGAAGTATTCAACATACCGTACACTGAAATATGATAGTGACTACACATATCATTATTAAAATCAATCAATCACAAAATCAATCTGAACATGTAGAATTCAATGTCACGTCCCACTTGTGATACATTTTGTGGCGAACATTTTCATAATAATTTTTAAAAGCATTTGGTTTGCTATACATAAGAGAAAAAAACATTGACACTTGAAGTGTTGATGAATGCCTAAAAGATTGAGAAAATAAGAGCACACAAATGACATAAAGCACAGCTGCAGATGCAGCTCCTAGCTTCAGCTTTTTTGACAAAATGCGTGCTTTCAAACATGCATATTTATCGAACAAGACTGCTTGCTGTTGCTAGTGCCATTACACTGCTTGCTGTTGCTAGTGCCATTACACTGCTTGCTGTTGCTAGTGCCATTACACTGCTTGCTGTTGCTAGTGCCATTACACTGCTTGCTGTTGCTAGTGCCATCACACTGCTTGCTGCTGCTAATGCCATTACACTGCTTGCTGTTGCTAGTGCCATTACACTGCTTGACTGGTACTTTGTAGGGGTGCAACAAATATTCGACGTCGTTGACGAAAATCGATGACCAAATTAGTTGCCAACTAATTTAATTGTCAATTAGTTGGTGACGTCATCGCGTGTGTTTTTCACGCTGTGGAGCTGAATTAAACACAGTTTTTTTTCCGGAGCTGATGATGGAAGTAGCTAAGGAGTGAGACATCTTGCTTCCTTCTCATCTTTGTTGAGAGGTGCACATGCGCATTTCACCCTTAACTCGGCCAAAAAGGCTGTGAACTGCAACATTTGCAAAGCTGACCTTGCCTGGCATGGGGGCACATCAGTTTTGCTGGAGCTTCTGAAGAGGAGGCACGTTCTGGATGATGAAGACTCGTCTCGGTAAGCTAGTTAGCTTGTTAGCTGGCTAGCTACAGTAGCTAATGTTAATGTTAAAAGCCATGTTACTTCACGTTATGAGCTGTAACGTTTTCTATTTTGAAACACATTTTCTCTTGATCAATGAATTGTTAATGGCGTTGAACATACAGTATCAAATAATAACCTATTATTCACGACGATCCAGTTCACATTCCAAATGTGCCCTTAACTTTACAATCTTAAACGTTACATCACTGTCATCAAGGTGACGTTTACGGAGAATGTGTTGCTGTCGAGTGCACAAGCTTAGAGAACACCGGAGAATTTGATACTTTCTAAATGGCAATAAATTCAACTGTCTATGCGTGCGTGCCCAATGTGCGTTGCATTCAAAATGATTCAAACGATTTATGGGTTTGTTTGATCACTTTCGAACTTGACTTTTGGAAAAAGTGACAGCCCTAATAACTCACATCTCCATTTATCGTGAAACTAGACATATAGAGGGGCAACATTTATTTAGAACGCATTTCAATACCTACACAGGATTCTAGAATCAAGAACAAAAAATATGGCTTGAATGTAGATTTTTTTAAATGGAGTAACTGGCTTTCTCGTGGCACAATGCCTACATACCATAATGGTTTTGTCCACCACCCTTCTTCCGTCATCATTATATGTTACAGGGAAGCCAAAATGCTCCCATACATACGACTTAAATGATGCGGGAGGCCTCAAGTTCTTCCGCTCCTCTGCTAGGCTAGCCATGACTGTCACTGCGCTTTTTTGCTTTTTTCTTCTTAGCTTTTTCAATATGCCCCGTTCACGTGAACACACAACTGCTTTTTTAAAATAATCAAATCACTGCAACTTTGCATCGAGATTTAGGGAATTATTACTATAAAAAGTAACAGCGGCAGTAAAACTGTATTTCACACTATGATGGTTAAAACGTTGCAATTAATTCGCGGTTCACATGCGTGCTGAACCGTGGGGGGGGTGGGGGGGATCAAGTACGGTCCGTTACACCACTACTGTTGGCCCAGTAATAAGTTTTTTGTACTGCAGCCGCACTATAAATTTAAAATGTTGCCTATGTTGTATTGATGCCAGAAATATGCTTTGATTAAGGGAAAACTGCTGTAGTTTTGTTATACTTTATTAATGGTACTTTGCCTGTCCTTGGTTTTAGATTTTGACAGAAAAAATGGATATTGGAATTTTTATTTATCTTTTGTATCAGCAGCAAAGTTCATTAAAAGACATTTTTTGAATGAAGTATTGATCTTTATTGTCTTTATTGTTAGTTAGCTATGCCTAAAATATCCTCAAGCTAAATTTAAAAGCTGATAGCTAAATAAGAGCCATTGAGTAATTGTGCGATTCATAATCCGAATAGTCAATTATTTGTTTCAATAATCGATAGATTAATCGACCATCAAAATAGTCGTTAGTTGCAGCCCTAGTACTTTGCTTAACTGGCTACTTACTGCTAACTATCTAGCCAGTGAAGGTAAAACACAGAAAGATAGCAACGTAGAGAAATAATAAAAAGTGTGCATTAGCTATATACAACAATGTCAAAATATCACCCTTCCTTATTGTTCACGTTCATTTGGACACTGGCAGTTAAGGTGCAGTTATTGAAGTAACGGTCACGGCAGGTGACCACATGATTCTTTGTCTGTACTGCAGATTAAATTTTGTGCTGATGTCTTTCTGCCAGAATGTTGCTGCATTGTCTCCCGCTTCTCAGAGATATTTAAATGTCCGCATTCAGTAACTTTGCTCTTAGTGATGCAAATTGAATCTTTTACAATGGTTATGTTTATGAATACAAAATTATACGAAAATGGTGTACACAAATTCAATTTACCCTCAGTATGGGCCCATGGTCCATGGCTGGAACACACCAATAGGAACAATGGACCAGAACTAAACATTTTATAAAATTAGATTAAACTATTTGCGCAGACATGAAGTGCAATGTGGATTATACAGTATATTATTCAAGTTTATCTCTTTTTGTAATTTGAGTATTCTGTAAGTTATATTTTAGTGCTTTTCAGCTTCATTGGACAGCACAGTAAAGAGAGACAGGAAGAATGGGGAGTGAGACAGAGAGGGAGAGACATGCGACAAATGTCTCCCGGCCGAATTCAAACCGCCAACATCGCGGCTCGCAACAAGCATGCGGACGGTGCTGTTACAGGCTACACCACAGAAACACCCCAGTATTCTGTATTTTTATTCAATGTTCAAATATTCCATGTCATCTTGCAGTTCTGTGAGGCCCCCTTGTGGGCTATGACCACTGGTTGCGAAGCACTGCTCTAGCTAGCTTGTGCTACTTAGATGTATTAACTAGCTTTTTTTTTAATCACAGACTGAATACTCAAATTACATAAAGGGCCATTCTGATTTTATGTTTCTGTTTCAACTTGGCAGAAAAATACTGTGACTTGAGGGCCGGCTGTGTCTCTAGGTAAGCAAAGTGTATTCGGTAAAAAAAAATAAAAATAAAAATAAAAAGTTTATTATGTGGTACTACAGAATTCTCAAGCCAGAATGTGGTACAGTACCCTATGCAGCATAGGTGTTTGGACTGGTGTGATGTTCCTTAAGGAAGCAGTTACTGTACTACTAACTGCTTTAAACCGAGGGTCTAGCTACGGTACATGTATATAGGCTACAGCATCTGTTGAACAGAATAACACCATATACCTGAATTATGAATATATTGTGTGGAATATTCTGAATTTATTGTGTGGATTGTGGAATATGCCATATGACTTCAATTAAATACTCTATGTGATAGCAGTACTCTGTCATACATGTAGTTCTTGTTTGACACAGTTAACTTAAGCATCTGTTCCCTCTGATTTGTTGTAAACTGTGGATGTCACAAGAACGATACTTCAGTCTGCCTGAAAAACATGCCAAGACAGCTGAATTTGATTGATTGTCTGATGATTGTTTTTACGACTTAAATTAAACAACTCTTCCTAGAAATGTAAAGCTTGAGATATATATGCCAATCTCAAAGTTGCATTGGCTTCTAGTTAATGAGTGAAAGAAAATAGCTGGATGAACTGGAAAACAATATATTCTTTTGCTCGCTAACTAACTCCCAGAGCCCCAAACAGGCAGGCAAATCCAAGTCAGGTCTGGCTACATGCACATTCTGCTAACAAACACAAAAGCTACTGGTGCTTTGATGGTTGATTGTTCAGAATGATGTATTATTTTTTATTATATTATTTGTTTATTTACTCTACTTTTTTTTATAAATTTGGTGCCCAAATCGGGGCTGAGCATATCCAATTCCCACCCCAATTTGGTGTGACCAATCGTCTGCAACTGCAGCTGTGTACATTGTGTGAACCCCACTGCTGATTCGGGAGCGTGTAGACATCCACAGCGCTCCTCCGAAACACTTGGTGTCGCCAGCTGCTTCTTTTCACACAGCAGACTACTGCTGAGTTTGCACAGAGCGGAGTCGGAGGGGGGACCTTTCATATGGGGCTGTGACTGCAATCTACGGGCATCCGATCGACCAGCAGGGGTCGGTACATAGCAATGCGCACGGAACCCTATCCCACTGAATCCTCCCATTCCCTGGGTGACATAATCGGCAATTGCGCAACGCCCTATGTAGCTACTGGCTACAGTCGGCATTGGCACGGTCCGTAATCAATCCGAGGCCGTGGGGCTCATCCATGCACCGCAGTGTGGTGCCTTAACCGAATGTAGCCAGCAGCCAATTTAACATGTGATTTTAAAAGAACAGTTTTCTGTTTGACTATTTAGGTACAGCTTTATATTACAACAAATACATTCATAGCTACAGTAATAAATGAATGCTACAAAAACAACTCACATGTAGACAAAAGTATCTATAATACAAACCCTGACGTCTATAGGTAGTGAACAGAAAAGCCAATTTAGAATTGTAAGAAAAGTTCCAGTGAATATTTTGTCAACCTCTCATGGACAATAAATACATTTTGTAAGTAAGTTTTTTGGGTGAATTTTCCTTGAATGGTACTGTTTGATCATCTTATCCCCATATTATTGCATTTCATTTGTACGCAGACAGGTGTCTTTCCCAGTGTTTTGCGGAGCATGTGCCATAGATCTGAAACCCATAAAGCATTTAAAAAAGGGATCTTAAACACCTGGTGGGCCACAATGTCTGTTGGTTTCATGTTTTCCGGTGCTTAGTTGCATAATTGTAGAAATTAATTGAAGTAATTAAATATCTTGTTGCCATGGCTGAAATTGGCTGCTGATGGAAGAATAGCACAAACCCCCGGACACTGCAGCCAGGTAAAACCGGTTTATGTTGCAAAATGTTTACCTAGAGCTTGTTTCTATTTGTACGGAATGATTGAGGACTGGATATTTTTCTAATTAATTTGTGCTGTTGTCAGTCTTTTTATAGATAGCAACCAAGCTAAATGAAGAAAAGTCATCAATGCATCTGAGAAGAGGAAGGTTGAAAACATTTGTTAAATATGCCAACAGAAATAAAAAAACAAGCCGTCTGTTATATTATTGTGACCTACAGTTTAGTACCAACTGGCCAAATGATAATATCAGGAAGAAACACAATTTTGGATGGAAGTTTGCAAAACAGTGGAAAAAATAGCAATTACTAAAACAATCATGGTGTGCTACTATCTATGGTGAAAATGTCGAATTGCATGATAACTTTTTTGTGATTGTGGTTTTTCTTTTTTCAAATTAAAAGAAAATGTCACAATTTACGGTCAATTAAAATCCTGCTGCAAACAAAAACAATATTGTTTGTACATTCATTTTTTGCATGGTCCATCTGTGACCTCAAACCAAAATAAGGTCGTACCCCCGAGGTACTGACCAAGGGAAGCGTGCACTGCATTTCATGTACTGTGGGAATGGCCTAACATCTGGATGGGAACTCCTGCACAGCCTGAGTTACTCACTCTCCTCTCAGATTGGACAAAGTGAGCTTTGCTAACAATGGCTTATTCATGGATCTTACTCCTTACAGGACAGAATAAAAAAAGCACAAAGTGTCACCACCAAATCTTGGAATGGGAAATTGGGATCAAGAGGCATTATCACCTCCCATTGCACAAGGTATCTGCATAACGTAGACAGTGTTAAAATAGTCCGTGCAAGTACTGTACTCCTTTATTCACTTGTAAGTTTGCTATGTGCTAAATATCTCAGCTTTAAAATATATACCTCAACAAAAGCTACATATGACATGGATCAGATCAATGTTTCCATGATCCATGATGCATGTAAAAAAGAGCCCCATGATGTAGCCATAACCATTACAGTAGAATGAGGCTGCTGGGTGATTCATGCTATATATAAAACAGACATATATTGAATGGTATTGCTATGAAATTAATACATTTTTAAAGGATTCTTTGAAGTGTCAGGTGCTTGACATTTCAAACAGTCAAGAGTCAAAGGGCCTTGCTCAGATTACATATATGTCGGTAATAGATTCACAGTGCTGGCTTTTTAGACTCCATTTGTAATAATAGTGACATCTTCATAATAACTGTTTCTCAATAACAAATTTTCACATGAATGATTTCCTGTGCATATCATATTGTGATATTGGCTATTGAAATTACACAGACATTAATTGCATTGGAGGGCATGCTCAACACATGGAATTCACACATTTTCCTAATATATGGCTAATTAGAGAAACCAACAATTAACATGCTTGGGAGACACATGGGAACATATGTTGCTATATACCATTAATTTAATAGAATTTCCTGGGACGTTTTCATAGATAAGTTGGGATGCTTCACATTCTCAGAAATCACAACTGCATGACTTATCCCCTTCATGAAAATGTTGAGAAAAAGATCTGAATCTCTGATGACACAATAGTTGTCTTGTACATGTGCTGTATGTATGGTATGTGCAGTCATCTCTTAAAAAAGTCAAGACAACATGGTGATTATAGACTTTCTGTCAGTAAAGTCTCACGGCTTATTGATTGTTTGATAGTTTTCTCATGTGTAGCCAGGCCACGCAAACCTGCGCTCCGACACAGTTATAAATTACCCTATCCTCAGTCACATCACAGCACAAGCCACTGGCAGTATTTCAGAAGAATGACATGTGTTATTTTAACCACCTGTTGGTACATGAAACGCACTTGGGCGAGCGATCTCCCTGCTTCTAAATCAATATGCAATGCTGCCAAAAGCCCCCCCCCCACCCCTCCTTCAGCCACATGTAAGAACAGTCAAAGCAGTCCTATGGCTATAAATTAGCACTCCTTTCTTGCATCCTAATTTGTTGAGTGTTTTTCTACATTTTGCACTGACTTGCAGTGGCACCGTAACTGAGTAAGTATTATGTCTGAGGAACCACGTACAGATGTGGACAAGAGTACTCACCGGAGGACCTGGTTCTCCTTTTGGCCCTGGGAGCCCATCATAGTAGAAGGAATAGTCTGCTTCCTCGTAGCCATAGTCGTAATTTCCCATGTCAACATCAT
The DNA here is from genome assembly GCA_029718625.1 of Synaphobranchus kaupii. Classification (NCBI taxonomy): domain Eukaryota; kingdom Metazoa; phylum Chordata; class Actinopteri; order Anguilliformes; family Synaphobranchidae; genus Synaphobranchus; species Synaphobranchus kaupii. The sequence goes on along the minus strand of CM056377.1, from coordinate 103,865,589 downwards.
AGGCTCTTTCATAACTGTGTTCCTCTGAGTTGTCCACATGGTATTGGCTCTCACGATACAGAGTAGTGTTGACTTTCAGCTGCACCTCCATCAGTTCATCCGTGGGCTGTAGAGGCCTGCTGCTATTTCTGAAACCCTCCTTAATTTGGCTCTGCCTCACAAGAGACATCAGGGAAGAGGTGTTATCCGGGGCACTGGGATTCTCAAGGAGACGCTCATCCTCTGTGTTATTCTCAGATGGGTTCCCCTCAGGACCGCGGGGACCTGCCGAAGCAGTTGTACTCCTGGGTTTGACGCCCAATGTTGTCTGCACAGCGGCAGACTTGGTGGAAGAATCGCCTGCCTGTGCCCTGAGTCGCTGCAGCAGCGTTGACGTCTCAGGGCTGGCTCTCAGATCAGGCATCAAAGACGATGTGGGTTTTAAATGCCGGTGTTGTGTTGCATAGATCTCAAAGCTAGGGGTAGAGGCCGATCCTGGCTGGGAAGTGATTCTCTGTGTCCAGGAGTCTGATGGAACCGTCGGCCTGATCTGGGATTCTGGGAGGGGGGGGGTTGAGGCTAAAGGGCCATGTGGTGATGGGATCAAGGGCGATGAGGACGATCGATAGGTATCAGCCAGACGGCACTGCTTTTTAACGTAGTCGCAGTAATGAGCGGCTGCCTGTGCGGAGGGGTAAATGTCCAGCTGGCATATCACACCTTCAAACTGGACAGCTTTCAAGTTCATCCTTCCTAAGGTGAACAGGCCATCAGAATCCAGCTTCTGAGGCCTGGATAGAGTCTCTTCACTGTAATGCACGCCCCCGCAGTCCGCATGGAAGGACACGGACCGCGGACGGACACCAATGGCAAAGGAATGCCACTGCCCGTCGTGCACATTGTACTTAAAGTAGACAGATGTCTTCTCAGCAGTGTAAACCACCACCTTTTTTGGCAAGAGCTGAATACCAAACTGCAGTTTGCTTTTGCCGTCCTTAATGCTGAAAAGGAAAGCATTGTTCGCTCGCCAGGAGCTTAGGCTAACAACAACGGTGAACTCCTCTCCAATCTCAGCAAGGAGGAGCGTGGAGGCGGAGCCTTCGATGTACGCAGACCTCTGGAGAGTAACTCCAGTGCCTGAAACAAGGGCACCCTGAGGAGGTGGTGAAGGAGAGGAGAATGGGAGGGCAGTCTCCCCTGAGGCGTCTCTCTCTTTGTTGCCTGTAAGGCCCAGCTGTTGAAGAATATCTACACCTGTGGGAAGAGACAGGAGAGAGAGAGACAGAAAAGTTGGCAGTCAGTCTCTCCCCAATTCAAATGCTGAAAACCTGTACTGAACATCAGGAACAGCCTTCTCTGGAGCGTTTGTATGGGGGAGGTTCCCTCAAGGCTCTGTGCTCTGCTGACATCACAGTTTACTCTTAATAACATTCACATTCCCACTGAAGCAGATGGACTACAGATGAATGGGGAGACTAGGATGAAACTGAGGAATGTTTACTGAAAAACAGCTTTACTGAATTAGATATGAAGCAGAGTTGCATGATACATTTGAAAAGGTTGAATCACATAGTTTAATTACTCCCATATATTTCCTTATAAGGCATGCTATTCAAAGGTTTGTTTAAAGCACTTAAAAAATGTCCTTATGTTTATGAGTACATGCCCTATTTTAATTTTAGCTTTGAAGCTCAACATAACACTAATCGAACTTGATCTGTATTTCTCCTCTGCTCATTATGATAAAAGAGAAACCTCCAACTGCAAAACAAATTTTCACACTACAAGAAATTCATCAACTCAATACTGAGTTACTGATGCAATCAATACTGATGCAAAGTAAACTAAATCAATCTATTATAGGCGTCACAGTGGTGTCATTCTAATAATTATTAAATTACCTTCATGTTTTCAAACTATTGATAAATTGATACAAGAATCATTCAACCGAGTAAATTAAAGTTTATGAATAGTGCTTTTACTGCACATAAATACATGTACTTCACCTGAATCGCTCCAGGTGTACAAATAAACTGAATGTAAAAATGTAATCTGCTTTGGATAAGAGTGACTGCTACAATGCCAAAACGTACGTGTACTTCATTGCTAAAATACAACAAAATGACACCCTGAAGACATCTTATAATGAGGCATATAATCATTCAGCACAATGCAGTAAAGTCATAAGACTTGTATTGCGGTATTTATATTACCTATTTTACTGAGCTTTGACATTTTACATGACCAAGACAACTGGTCACATCAAATGACACTACCTGGAAACAATTGTAGATGAAATTAAGATTATTATAATATTAAAGATCAAGATTATTGTTGGCACTGTGACTGTAGCAACACAGTGTAGCAACACTGTACACCCTGCCGTTGTCCGTGTGTTACCAGTTTTAGATAAATTATTATCGACTATTTCATTTACATCCCCATTTCATTGGTCAGATTACTGAATTCAGCACTGGTCCAAGAATTTTTTTTCTCCTTCCCTCCATCCTGTTCTCCCTCCCTCTCTTCCATTAAAACCAGTTAATAAGCTTTCTGCCTTTTTCATGTAATATCAACCTTATAGTTGAAAGGTGTAAGAATACATATTCAGTATTCAATGCAACTGAGTGACTAGGATGCTCAGGGGACCTCTGTTATTTTAATAAAGATGCACTTGTGTGCACCAAGTGAGAGTGAGGTTTCTTACAGTAGACCACCGCCTGTGTGATCAATGTGTCAAAGGTGCCAGACGCACCAGATGCATTCCAGGCTTGATTTATCTATTTGTAAATCTATCATGAATAGGAATTAAGAATATATAAATATATAAATAAAATATATCTAAATATCTAAATATATAAAATGTCATATTTGGCTTCCACAAATTAGCAATGCACCTTGTACTTTCCCTATTTCTGAGGCAGCATGATTTTCCTCATTGCTGTATGCTTAATGTGAAATTAAATAGTATACGTGTATATGTAATGGATGAATATGTTATCGATGGTGGAAATTTCTTTAAGTAACAGTGTCAATACATGTACAAAAAAGAATGGATATGGGTGCATATGTGGAATATAACTTGAATAACATTGCAACATACTGTTGCTGTGTCCAGAGAGACACATGCCTGTGTCCATGGCACTGTACAGTATCTTCAGTGGATCTACATGCAGAGATGTCCTTGACATTCTATGCCTCAGGCAACGTCAGCCTGGATTCCAATGAGCCTGTCTCATTATGTAAAGACAAGCTTCTTTCACCCTTAGTCTGCATTCCTACAAACTATGGATGAATTGATTCAGTTTCTAGTGCAGGAATACACTGAATAATTTAAAAAAAGGTTTTGTGATAGAGGTTCACCTCTGCCAGGACAGAAATTGCCTGGCTGTGATCTAGAATTTATATTGCATGTTGTTTTGGGTGATTAAAGACATTTTCTAGGAATACGCATACCTTTCTTATCGAACTATCTAAAAACAAAAAAATTTTTTCCCAACAAAGAGTGATTTGATTAGTTTAAAATTTCTCTACGCCCACACAGTGCTTCAAAGAGACACTGACTAATGACAACTGGAGATGTTCATTGACTCACATTGACCCATATGGCCAGAAGTCCAGCAGGCAGTTTTGCTGAGGTCCCATGTGTTCTTAGTCAGTGGTAGAATAATGTACCATGACCATCAGTTTAAAAATGCTGGACCTGTCTCACAAGACCCTCCATTCTTAGTCACTCCCCTTCACATGACTTAAAGGCATACTGAACTCTGTTTGAACATAATGTTGTATAGCTGCCTGGCCCCGATATGACTCGTAATATTCAAGCTCACCTTCATGATTTGCTCCAGTGGTCAGCAACTGGCCGACGAAGAATGACGTTTTCTCTCTCTCCATTCACTCCCATTGCATGGCGAAAGAGTGACACCTTTAGCACGTAAACGAATGCAAACAACGCCGATTATGCCGATATATAAAAATCACGACATCTGGAACAACTTTTGAACACATTTTTGATTGATTTGATTTTGAAGAACTATTTTCGGAGAACTAGTAACTGTTGCTAGCTTCTTTGCGGCAGGGTTTGTTTACTTACGCACGCTTCAGGAAGTGAGTGGGACCGTTACGGGCGTAAGATCAAAACAAGGAAGTTAAAATAATAGCTAAAGACCGGATCTTCTTCCAAACCTTTGTTTGGAGAAAGTGTTAAATATCATGAATAGAGCTTTTTATCTTTTCAAACATACTGTTCCGGATGTCGTGATTTTGTATATCGCCATAATCCGCGTTGTTTGCATTCGTTTATGTGCTAAAGATGTGCTTTTGAGACCCCTTTCGCCATTCAACGGGAGTGAATGGAGAGAGAAAAAACATCATTCTTCGTTGGCCAGTTGCTGACCACTGGAGCAAGTCATGAAGGTGAGCTTGAATATTACGACTCATATCGAGGCTAGGTAGCTATACAACATTACGTTCTAACAAAGTACAGTATGCCTTTAATGTGAAACGCTTACATTAATTTCTAAATACCATACAAGAGGTGAGTATAGGCTACTTGCATGTTTTCTTTTCTCGGAAGAACAGGATGAACGCAATGCTGATGTGATTGAACTTGTACGTGTAGCCTGTGTTGATTTATGCTGGTTGAGTACGGGGCCTGAACTATGCAGCTTGTGACCAAGCAAAGAAAAGGAAACTCCATCTGCCCTGCCTGTTCAATGCCTTCCACCATGTGCTTGCCTGTAAACCAATGGCAAGCATCCTGCTTAATCTCTTACATCTGAGCAGATACAGATTCTTGCCAAGATATACTGAGAATTGTGTTTAGTTATCTTTTTTTTAGTATGACTGGTCAAACATTCAAAATGATCTTGCAGCGTGAGGAAGATCAGGCTTTGCACCAGCTAATGTTCTCCTAAAAAAAAAAACAGAAAAAAAATGAAAATTCAAGTTGTTCTTTGACGGTCTCTACCTGCATTCTGGGATCCAGAGAACAAGAGCGGACATGTAGGGGTGTTTAAAAAAAGAAATGGCAGAGAAGCTCCTATTTGCAGCTGTCCCTCTGTAAGTCAGAATAGCTTGCTTTCTCACTCCTCACTCTGTACTGTGGCTCTTTTTCATTCTGCCTTATGTGCCATATAATTTCATATGCATAGCCTAATGGCTATGGGGAGATCATGCTAACACAAGAAAGTGAAAAGTACTGATCCACGGAAACAAGATAGTTCAAGCCAATTGATGTTTTGCTCTTATCAGATTAGATTAATTACCAATAATGTTCAGTTGTAGCCACTTGAGTTTAAATGTATGCAACAAGACAGCATTACCCTTACAAAACTGGATAGTTTGCCGCAAACTTGCAGCTAATATGTAACGCATTTGCCGCAAACTTAAGGGCCCATCAACAGTAAAGAAATGCATGCAAATTTCCCATAGACTTCAATGTAAAATGGTGCTACAGCAAAACAAATGGAACTCTGTCATGCTTTAATGGATTTTCATGAAACTTCATCAGGTGGTACATCAGTAAATTCCGCATTGAACCATAGAGCGAATTTTGATTAATATGTTGCCATGGCAACGGCTGCAGCCAATAAAAAACAGTAGGCTGTAATTTAAAAAGTATGCAAGATAGCAAAAAATGGCTATAGGGTTTAATGGAACATGTATCATAGAGTATCTGTGCAAAATGTGGTGCAGATCTGATGTTCGGTTATGGAGATACATTCGTTTTGCTGCAGCAGGTTATGCAAATTTGACATTTTGAGAAAACGGCCTTTAAAGTTACACATAATAATTCACATGGCATCACAACCATTTTATAAGTGTTATGCACTACTCAATTGTTATAGTTCCATTTCCTATGACAATGATACATGTATGAGTCTTGTACATGTAGTCATTTGCAATAAATGTTTGTTTAAATTAGTCATCTGGAGGTTGTTCTGGTAACATTAAATGATCGAGAAATAAAGATCGAAATTGATATTACGTAAAAAAATAAAAAATTTAAAAAAATAAAAAAAATTTATCATCTGTACATGTACACAGTACATGTAATTTCTTGCATGTAAATTGCATTCAAAATAGACAGAATTATGCAGTTCAATAGACAGAATTATGCAATTTCAATTATGAAAATGATATAATGAAACATGATTTGGGGGGGGGGGGTTACCTCCAACCACGATACAATGCATTGAATGGGAAATTTGCATGCATTTCTTTACTATTGATAGGCCCTTAATTGTTTTCCACAAAATGTTGCCAGAGGTTTGTCAGAGTTTGCCAGTAGTGGTGAACAAAACAATTTGCCAGAAGTGAATGGCAGTTCCCACAAAGCTAATTTGCATGTGAAAATATGAGCTTGCCGCAAACCTGTGGCAACAATGCCACAAATTTGCTGGAAGGCCTATATTTTTATAAGGGCAGCAGCATAAGGGACAGTAAAAGCAAAGTTCTGTTGATGATAGCTTTATTCTTGGTGAGCTGAATATAAAAATCCTGCATGTTTTTATAGCGCAAAACCTCAGTGTGTTTGTGCCTGTAAATGTATATGCATAAACATGTCGGTTACTTTTTTCCAACTTCATAAAATTGATAATTACACGGCTAAAATTGTATAATAACATGTATAACCTTGCATGTGTATATATATATATATAAAAGTGATACAAAAAGGATGGAACAATATCCGTTATGAAAACCTCAGTCTGTCTATAAAACATTTTCAGGCTTGGTGAATTGTAATTACTGCACACTGCAGTCGAAGCAGAGTACCGAAGCACATGAGACCATTCTTTATTTTTTATTTTTTTTCTGTACTCCTAAAGACAGTGTTGAACACTGGCCATGGTCGGATTACATCATGCTTTTCATTTAAAGAACCAGAGGGTCCGAGATTCGGCAGGCTCGTGCCCCCGCATCCCACATAGAGGACTATAACAATCAACACTTTTCATCACGAGCAATAGCCCTGCTCTGGAAAAATGTTCCATAACCTCAGAGCTGTGCCCATGCTGAGAAAGGTCATCCTTCTCACTACAGATCTTTTCTCAAAGAGATGCAGATCTGGGTGTGTGGTCACTGAACGCAGGACAGAGTGACCTGAGGACACTGGCGCAGAGCTAGGAGAGAACAGAGGAGGCTCACTTACTTTGTGCTTGAGTGTGTGCTTGGGCAAACAGTAATGCTGTGCATATTGAGAAGAGCAGGAGGAGGGTTCTCCTGGAAGGGATAGAAAACGCAAGTTAGTGACAGCAAAGGTGGGCACATGCTTTCCTTGACCTGAGACAACAAATGTGACACAAAAATAGAACTGATATCAATCAAAACTGGCAATCAAAGAATAATGTCATATTTTCATGATGTCAGAAGTCAAATATTTTGTGAAACTGCAGAATTCCAGCACTGTTCAGACTGTAACTTGCAAATTGTTCATCTCATTTAGAGTACTGGAAAAGGAAGGTCTTAACTATAAACGTTCATGTCTTCTGGGTAGCAGCGTGTGTATCTCAAAAATACTATTGTGGAGTATGATGGAGATAGAGATAATAGACTTTCTGTAGACTACAGGTGGCTATAAACTTCCACTTTGTATCTCTGCCTGTTACTTTGGATAGTCACACAAAAATGTCATTTTAATAATGGCTTAAAATGTAAGACAAGTGATTTGATGTGGCCTGTGTCTACTTGTATCACTCGTCTTGTTGCGTGAAATGATTTCAAATATCATGTGACTGGGGCAGATACCAAAAATGTAATCTCAAACAAAATCTTAAAATCCTTTATTATTGCTAAGGGTCAGAGATTAAGAATGACAGATGTTGGGAAGACCCTCGTGTTAACTTTTAAAACTTGTACAAGTAGCGGCAGTAATGACACTGGTGCTTTGAAAATGAAAACCAAATCATGGATTGATTTATTTGATAGCCTTCTGCTTTTCTCATCGCCTGACTTTATTGCATAGAACAGGCAGACCCCATTCACTAGGTAACTAGTAATTATTTCCCTTCCTAACCTTGAAAAACCCAACCCCTACGTGAGCCTGTCCGCAGGCATACATTCCTGTATGAAACATTGTGCAAATCATGGAGCAGGGCAGTAAAACACAAACTCATTCTTTAATAGTGAGCTATGCATGCATGTGTTTACTAAGAAAGAGTTTGTTACACTGAGTAATATAAAAAGCCTCGCTTTAAGATGTGTCCTGACCAAGGCCCTGTAATGGAACGGAAAATATGGAATGCAGAAATGAAACGTTCCTCACATTGAAAGAGGAAAGAAACACCCTTGTTTATCCACATACAAAGACACTTTGACGTGCTGAAATTACTTTTTGAAAAGACAACAGAGTGCCTCGTTAAAGGTAATGGTAATGTAAACTTTGGTCTGGGTCATGGGTCTACAAGCTTCTGCAGACAAACACAAACGATGAACATAGAAATTAATAACAGTAGTCAATAATAAAGTGCTTTTGTTGTTGTGTAGTATGCAACACATACATCTGTGATCACAGAATGGCTTTAAGCATGACCTACATTGAGTATTTTGACAATATTAGATGCAAACAGGCTTAGTTCATGAAGCCAATTATTCTGTGAATAACATCACAGCTCAAGGCTATTTCCAGGGGTTGATTCCAGTCCATTTCAGCATCATTATCAGATTAGTATATGCAAATGTAATCACAAGCCAGCCCATACTTTCCAAGTGTCTTCTCTGGTTCTATATAAATGTAATGTTAAGTTTCTTAAAAACATTTCACTCACAAATCCCAGTTCTACGCATCGCTTGCCAGCCAGATGGAAAGACTGCCAAACAAGCTAAGAGACAGGGGCAAAATCCTTCCTACCATGAATAATTTAATTTGGAAAATGATCTGCATCTCAATAAAAACACAGTTAAATGACAAAATACAACTTTACTCAGATTTTTTGTATAATTACTTCATTCAAAATGGTTGCTCATCAGCAAGGCCTTTTGCCATTCATATTAAATTTTATGAGATTTTGATAACCACACACAGCTGCAAGAAGCATGCATGGAAGAAAATGTTCAATGAAAGCTGAACTTTCAGGTCTGAAACAGTTAGAGCCTCTCATTTCAATCAGGCAGCAGTATAAGTGAGCTGTACTGAACAATCCCAAACTCTGCATAGAATGAAAAGAACACATACAGCATAAAGGGTAGAGGTGCCTCCAAGTGGCATAGATGTTTCTGTGTGTGGCCTCGGTTTCAGAGGAGAGATTTTTCTCCAAGTCGCAAATCCGTCCAAGTTTGTTTTCCAGATAAACATTGCCCAGTGGGCTCACAGCAAGGGAATCAACAAATGAACCATTTCACCTGTCCGAGATGCTGGTGTGACATTTCTCACAATGTATCAGCTGAGAAAATGGACACCAATACATTATACCAGCAGACAAAAAAAAAACATGAGCAAAAGATGATGAAGTTAAACACAAAGAAAAGGTACAGAAGTTATAAATCCATAAGTTGCCATGGGATGAAATTATATATTTTACTCTATAGTGAGCTATTTTAATAGCTATTGATTCTAAGCAAAGTTATGTCACATTCACTAGGGTGGTCTTAAGAGCATTCCAACATCCCTGCCCAAACACTGCACTCCTCACTGGAGTTAATTTCTGTGCTATTTTAAACTATCTGTAAAGTGTGCAGCAAGATGCAATAACATTTTTTCTTTTAATACAAAAAATAGTGCCCTCCCACTTGGTGAGGTTTTGACATGCAGTAAAAAATGAATCACTTGAAACTATCCACAAAGATCTCTCATGGATAGTTTATGATGGCAGAAGCTGAAGTGACAGCAAAGTGACCCAAACAACACTGTGTTGACTGAAGGAAATGCCACAATATGGTCGTGACTACGATGTCAGGAGTGTAAACAATTACCACTTTCAAACATTGTGTGTGAGGGTCAGTAAAAAAACAGCATTCAGTTTTGTTTGAAAATAAGTTACAAAAGCAGATCAATTGATTTTTAGGCATTTAGGAGAGAAAACACTATTTAATTTCTCCAAAGGGACCATAAAACGGGCCAAATCTAGTAAAGTCTTTTTTATAATTATCTTTAATAGAAGGGAGCAATTATCCCCACATCATTGCTTAGACCCAGCATGTGGTTTTCCAAGACACTACAGTTATGGTTACCATGGGGCTAATTAACAGTAGCTACAGTGAGCACCATAATTCATTGGACAGTGACACATTTTTTGTTATTTTGGTTCTGTACTCTAGCACTTTGAGTTTGAAAGGATCATACAATGACGGTTGAAGGGCGGTTGGATCACTTTAAGGGTTGTTTCTCCTGACAAATTTTCCTATTGAACTCTATGGAAAAATAAGTCAGGAGAAGAAACCCTTCAAGTTATCCATCCATATCTACTGCATATCTGTCAGCAGAGTGATGGTTTAAGGCTTGTTTGATACGTCAGACCCTTGATGACTTAGAGCCATTTAGCCAACCATGTGCTCCATACTGTTCCAGTGTAATTTACAGATAAATCTAGTAAAATAGATAAATCCCACCCCCCAATTCCCATAGAGATCCATTCAAATTCAGAGAGGTTATAGTATCGCTTGTAGGAGTACCAGAAAATAAGAGAGTCAAGAGTCATTTGATATCGTTAGGTCACAGACATCAGGAAGTCATTGCATGCAAAGGATATATGACCAAGTAATAAAAATGATTACTAACACTATTCTATATTACGTTAAACTGTCCAATATTTTTTGTTGCCCGAAAATGGGGGGACTATGTACAAAATGTTCTATAATTTCTAAACGGTTCATCCGATATGGATGAACATACCCTCAAATTAAAGCTGACAGTCTGCACTTCAACCTCGTTGTCATTGTATCCTCAAAGTGCTAGAGTACAGAACCAAAATAACAAAAAATGTGTCACTGTCCAATGAATTATGGTGCTCGCTGTATACTTACTTAGTTAGCTTTAAAAAACTGTTCTAATAGTTATGGTGCATTTTTATGGAAAACCTCCCTCTACAAATCTTTTAACATAATGGTAACCACCCGCAATATAAGTTTCTAAAACCACAGGTATCTTTCAAGAATTGTTAACTAGTACAGATGTCTCTATAACTTAGAAGCACACTGCCTCAGCTGACCTACAGGTAAAAAAGGATGTGATGGAACAGGCAGGTTATCTGCATGTTTGCTCTACTGGAACTGCTGTATGCTGGAGACAGTCTAATATGCATCCATATTTAATGAGCCAGGAATATGACCTCCTTCAAGATCCATATTATCGACTGTTGTGATGTTACCTTTCACAGATATGTTACTTTGATGTTTCTTTTCTATTAAAGTTTAAAATGTTTCAATTCTTTAGGTTAACTGCTGCCACATTGTGTTTTGCTCTTGGCATTCACTAACATAATCTTTGTCAGCTTGCCTCCTGCTGATCCAGTGATTGCTAACAGGTCAGTGAAAGTCAATGCCATTAGCTTGTCCTCATTGCAGCTGTTGATATTTCCCATCTGCATCTAGAAGATGAGCTCATTAGGAAGTCATTAAATTAAGATGACATTGCATGGACATAAAACCAGATATAATCACCAATCATCTCATTGTGATTGGATGCTTCATTCCACATTGTGACTCTTGAGATCCATAGTATTGAAACCGCAGTACAATATAATTGGATATATAAATATAGATTTCACTAGCCTCCTCTCCAAAAACACTCAGATTGGTCAGAGTCAAGAGGTCATTGACAATAAAGTAAAGATTTGCTTGGTCCACAAGACCGTGAGCAGACAAAGGACTGTGAGTAAACCTCAGCAGTTTTATTGGCTTACCCTTTCCTGCCCATAGGAAGACCTGCAGATGTTGGGCTTCACACACACACACACACACACACACACACACACACACACACACACACACACACACACACACACACACACACACACACACACACACACACACACACACACACACACACACACACACACACACACACACACACACAACCAGCCCACAATGTTGTACCTACTCATATTAAGCATCCTACATTCTGGAGGACAAACAAACAATACATTAACCCATGATGTGAATATTCTCTCAAGACTGGTCAACTTTATTATACATTTTTCTTATTTTCTAATAAGTGAGCCATTCATTTAACTCTTCGCAGGACAGATTCTTTACTATCTACCTGTAAAGAATAGTGAAAGACACATTGACATTCTGAATTTGTTTTGTTTTAACTCTGAAAGAGGAGAAAGGCTTGTGTTATAAAATATCCAGGAGTATGTTTGGTTAATGAAGACGGGTGGTGTTCGAAGGCTTCAACTCAACTTCAACTGCTGGCTGCAGAGAGTTAGGCTAACAGTGTGTTATTGTTCCAATTTCCAGCAGCCTAATTCTGCACACCTCAGTCAAGAAGTGACACAGGCCACCTTTTTATGGCTCAATCATTTGAATTGCCCTTTATGGGCAATGTTTCAATGGCCCCAATCTACTTCTGGAAATAATCTAATGCCTTCAATAGCTCTGTCAAATTTTATGACTGAATCATGTACAAAAATTTAAAGTTTTGCTCTGTATAATATGGATTGAGTAAAACACTTAGAATCAAAAGGAAATTATTTTTTAAATACGGTCATTTTTTTCTTGGTAGCATAAAACAATACTTCCCACTAAGGCATAAAAACAGTTACAGAAGGTTACATTCTGAAAAAAATAAGATTTTAACGTTGCATATAATTTTCATCTATGTCATGGTTTTGAAAGAGTGTCTCAAATGTAGTTCAGCTTGTCTGTCCCCCACAAATGTCACAGCACTGCAGAAACCGCATGCCAAGATGTAAATACCCAATACACACTTACATGGGGAATGTTTAGCCATAACTACTATAGGCTACGCGTTCAGTCAGCGGTCATTCAAAATGCTTTGTGTGCGGCCCAACGCAATTACCCAGTGCATGGGTTGTACTGTTACAATTACACCCTAGCAGCACTTAAAGTAGGCTATTTAACAAAGTGAGGCTACTAATCATAGTAGCCTACCTGTTCCGAGCGTGCGATGTCTTGGTATTGCTAGGCTACATATTGCAGCAGAACAAGTAGGGTTTTAAAACCCCTCTGATGTCTTCCCATCCCAACCGATTCTAAAGGTCCTATCATCTGTTCTCAATTAGGTCTTAAACCAAAAAGAATTCACCCCAGGCTGAGTGACTGGGCTAAACTTCGCTCACGTAGAAAGTTAACGCTACGCTGTATTTATGCGCAATAAGGAACGGCGCACTGTTGTAACTATTGTTATGGATTATTGACAATACTGGCAATTTTATAATGTAATACAGAGCAAAATTATCATGTTATTTCCACTTCCATTTGTCTACTGCCTAGAGCTCCAGTAACACTGGTTGATTCAAATACACGAGACACACACACACACACACACGTGGGGTTTTGGTTAGAACAACTTTTTAAAGGAAGGGAACTATTACCATACGGCGAAACTCAGTTCCACTGAAGCATTCAATGAAACTCCCATTCAGAAAAGCTGCCTCAACTTAATACAAATTCGGAGTGAAACCTTCCAAGTCTTTCACACGTGAAATGCATGGATTCAACCCTGGTATCATTGGGTCTGACACTAACTTGTTTCAGTATATAAAACCTGTTTGATTGCAAACCATCAGATTTCTCTCGTGTGTGTGTTTCATCCTCAGGGCGACCGACTGGGACCCTCACAAGACCAACCATATGCGCTCAGAGAGTCGGCAGGTCAAAGCCATGAGCGTTCTATCGGGGCTCAATAGCCAGCCAGTCATGTTCTGGAATCTGTTCTCCCTAGTCGGTGAATATCACCCTCAAAGGTGCAAGATTCTTACCCATGTATCAAAGGTGCAAGATTCTTACCCATGTATCAAAGGTGCAAGATTCTTACCCATGTATCACAGGTGCAACATTACCAAAAGGGTTGCTATATTCCTGTCACAATATTATTTCGCTGAAATGCGAGCTAAAATGTAGCCTACATTGTTTCGGTAGTGCCACTTTCGAGAGTGCCAACACACTAACAACCAAAATAAAGACAAGAATATTAACATCGAATAATATCTTGCAAGATCTGTTGTGTTTTCGTTGTTTTGGTAACCAAATTAACTTTTTTAAACTTACGTTTTTGCTGTAGGAGAAATGTTTCCACTCCTTGTCCGTTGGGCTCCTAAATGCATTTGTATGCATTTGTCCAAGCAGCAGAGTTCTAAGTGAAAACAGAATTCCACGCTAGAGGATACCGGTTCATGAGCTATCCCTTAGTAACAGCCAAGGAGAGCTTAACTGACTGAAGACTGCCACCTCAGAATTTCCTCATTGTAGGGGAATCCAGAGATCGAGATTCCCTCTGACCGAAAGTCCGAAACTTTCCCCGACTCCGTCGCGATTTGATTGAAGAAGACCGGCTTTTTGTTTAATATAAGTGCCAATAGTTAACCGACCTATAAACGGAATAGACTACTATTCACCCAGCTGTTTCTCAGTTCTATTTACACAACGTTATCACGATTCCCGATTCGTACAGTGTCTGCCACAAGATTTCATGCACACAGGCTAGGCTACTTCAGATCCGTGCTGTACCTCCAGGCGGTGGTTTCTGCAGATGCCTTAACTTGCAATGTTGCAAGGGGAGCCGTATTCATCCCCTGTACCAGTTGGTGTTAAATTTCACCAATTACTGACTTGTGACATCACAGATCAGATCGCATTTTTTGTGTGCAATCATCAATGCTCATATTTATTTAATAAGCAATTTAGAAGCACATAATTTATCTATTTTTAAATATATCATGTATTTAGATGATTAACTTTTCAGCTGCTCTCCCTTGTGCGGGCTGGAAAGATTAGCACATCACGCGCTTATCTCAGGCCCATACAGTAGCCTATGTTACGAGATTAAGTTATTATAGTGAATGCATTATTTACTTGTGACTGACACAAATAAAATGTTTCAGCATTGGTGCAATGTTTCATAGGTGGGCTAGTTGCTGCTTTGCAACAGTGACTATAGTGCGAACAAGCATGCTCCACTGTAGGTTTAAAATATTGTCTTCCAACTCTGAGAAGTCACGTATTAAAAATCAAACTCTGCCTTTTGTTAAAGTGAATTGATTCAGTTAAATATATTCCTTATGAACACCCACAGTAGGCCTACATTCCAAATGTAAACTACTTTTTCAAACAATGTACTCAAACATCAAATATGTTATTTTCTTCAGTTTTTGTTTCTTTCGTTTCTTTTTGTTGATGAAATTCCTAACGGTTTCATTTTTACAGCACAGAAGTTTATAGAGGCAATGATAGGGAGGACTTCTTAGCCTCAGTCCAGTACCAAGCCAACCCAGGTATTTCCCAAAGGGGCCTCCTGTTACTAGTAAATATCACCACTTGATTTAGAACAAGTCACTTCCTGACCTTGTGAAGTACATGTTCCTTTTTGTTGTGACCTCTGCATCATGTCTCTCAGTAGGAAATGCAGTATTTAATGGTAGTATTTGGTGGCACCCATATTTTATCGGTTAGCATTTATCTCAGATTGTTAGGAGAACCGATCGGAACCACACACAGACACCAAGATGTAGTAGTAATCAGGCTTTATTCAGAGTCGACAGGGTCAAAGGCCAGCAAACAGTGCAATACAGGATAGGCAGAATTGTAGTCAAGTCCAGGCAGGGGTCAGAGTCCAAACAACCAGAGCAATGCGGAGAAGGCAGGGCGAAGTCCCAGAACAGGCAGGGGTCGGAACCGGGAGATCAATCCGGATCAATCTGGAGAACAGGAGGGCGAAGGGCTGGAGCGGGGCTTGGACAGAGATGGGTAGGCGGGCAGGAGGACTGGGGCAGGGCTGGACAAAGACAGGTGAGGAGCAGGCAGGAAAAACCGCTGGAAAGTAATGAGACAAGCACGAATGCAGGGCACAAGACAATCTGGCACAGAACAGAGAAACAGGTTAGCTTATATGCCAGACTGATGACGAGACAACATGAGGAAACACATATCAGGTGCGGGAGGCGGAGGCACGAAACGGTAAAAAGGGAAAACGTGAAACGGAATACAAATACAGAAAACACATAGAAACAGAAAAAACAGGAACTGAATTATGACACAGAGGCACAGGACGTGACATCAGATGATGGAATGAGCAAGTGCGAGTTTGTGTATGCATATGTGCGCATGCAGTATGTATTGTATGTTAGGGTCAGTGGGATGCGACTGAGATGTTCTCAGTGAGTAGGTTCTTTCTGGAGTAGGCCTACCAGGAAACCCATCCTTGGTGATTTGTCATCCCTGGATTCCTTTAAATGTGCATTGTATAGGCATCTCTATGCATTTGCTAAAAATGAACTTTCATGAAAATATGCCCATTATTTAAACCAAAAAATAAAAGCATTTTGCAGAAGAAATCACTCAACCTGGAAAGTCCGATGACTCAATTAAAGGCTTGTTTTTTTCTTTTTCTTTGTTGAAGTGTTATCCTGGTTCACCATTGCACACATACAGATGTGATTATGCTCTTGAAAGAAATATACCTCGGAATATAACAGCTAAACTAGAAGATACACAAATAACCAGTTTAGGTGGAGGATATCATTATACTGTATACTGTGGTTTGGATGTGTTTTTTAACTAATTCCTATGTGTTCATTATTCACCCACTGTATAACCATTCACTTGAAGTTCAATGTAAGGATGGATGAACAGATTTATGTATCTCCTTTTCAACATGTAGGCAGTAAATCCATCTTTTCTGTTGGTCTAAATTCACTGTACACACTGCTTCTGCCTTTAAAAACAGCAGGTGTACCTCTGTGCCTTCAACATCTCAGCTTTCCTGAAGAAGCCCAAGAATCAGTAAAATCAGTCATCAGCCAGTCAACATCTCTGCTTGTCACATCTGGGCACTTCAGTTGACTTATGTGATTTTCTCCATTGACCACAGAATGGCCCAGACGTTATTGCCTTTGGCCTATGCCCATAATAGTCCCATCCTCAACCAGGGCCCCATGTGGTCCACAGTTTCATTGCAACAAATGCTCAGAATAACTCTTTGAGACCGACATGTGCTGCACATATGGGATGGGCAATACAAAACTTCAGAAACATGAAAATGCTTAAGATGTGTACTCTTGTTGAATACTGTCTTAACAACAATGCAAAGGCATTTGTTAGTGAACAATTTTATTGATTACTGTAACCACAAATCATGCAAGTGAATCAGTTTGAATGAATGAACACAATTAATTTCAGATTTCAATGCAATATAAAAATGAATAAATAATGAAGCATATGTTATAATAGCATTATAATTAACATGGACCCAGACTGACTCAACATTTATCCTTAGCTATATTTAGTTTCACCTGACAGATACAGCCTGGCAAGTTCAGCAATCACAAAGATCAACTAGTCCAACTATGTTTCATTTTTGTTACTTCAAGATTAGACAATTGTAATGCTCTTTTGTTTGGATGTGCAAATTCCTCTGTGAAAGGTCTTCAATTGATTCCAAATCCTGCTGCTCGTACTCTTACCAGAACAAGGAGATTTGACCAGTCCAGTGTTAGCTTCTCTCCACTGTCTACCAGTTAGATTCCGGATAGATTGTAAAATACTCCTTACATCTAAAGTTTTACAAGGGCTAGCCCATGTGTATCTGAATGATCTCCTTTCTTCCTATAATCCCTCACAAATGGTTTGCTCACAGAGAGAAGGCCTCCTTGTTATTCCTAGAGTAGCTAGAAGTACTATACGTGGTAGAGTCTATTCGTATCATGCCTATGGGACAATCTGCATGCTCATGTTCAGGGTGCAGACACTCTCTCTATATATAAATCTAGGCTTAAGACTTACTTTTTTTTTAGCCAGTCCTATAGTTGAGGGACAGGATTGGGTGGCTGACGTAACCCATCGAGTCTCTGGTAGACTGAGCTGTCAGTGCCATCACTGGATCATGCACGGCTCCTCTGTGTTAAGATAAGCCAGTCATGGGCTGGTGGTGACTGTCTCAGGGCTGTCCTCATGACTATGTTGGCCCTTTACCTTTGTTCCTCTAGCTATGCTGCCATAGACTTACAGTTGAAGTCGGAAGTTTACATACACTTAGGTTGAACTCATTAAAACTCATTTTTAATCACTCCACAGATTTCATGTTAGCAAACTATAGTGCTGACAAATCAGTTAGGACATCTACTTTGTGCATGACACAAGTAACTTTTCAAACAATTGTTCAGACAGATTATTTCACTTTTAATTCACTATATCACAATTCCAGTGGGTCAGAAGTTTACATACACTAAGTTGACTGTGCCTTTAAATTTTTTATATTTGGTCGCATATCCTTTGCATGCCATGACTTCCTGGTGTCTGTGACCCAACAACATCAAAAGAGTCTTGATATCTTATTTTCTGGTACTCTTACAAGCGATACTATAACATCTCTGCATTTGAATGGATCTCTATGGGAATTGGGGGGTGGGACTAGATTTAGCTGTAAATTACACTGGAACAGTATGGAAACACATGGTTGGCTAAATGGTTCTAAGTCAACAAGGGTCTGACTTATCGAACAAGCCTTAAATCATCACTCTGCTGCCAGAAATACAGTAGATATGGATGGACAAGTTGAAGGGTTTCTTCTCCTGACTTATTTTTCCATAGAGTTCAATAGGAAAATTTGTCAGGAGAAACAACCCTTAAAGTGATCCATCCATATCTACTTCATATCTGGCAGCAGAGTGATGGTTTGAGGCTTGTTTGTTACCTCAGACCCTTGATGACTTACAGCCGTTTTACCAATCAGACCCTTGATGACTTACAGCCATTTACCAATCACATCTTTTGATGTTGTTGGGTCACAGACATCAGGAAGTCATGGCATGCAAAGGCAACCAAATATAAAAAATTTAAAAGCACAGTCAACTTAGTGTATGTAAACTTCTGACCCACCGGAATTGTGATATAGTGAACTAAAAGTGAAATAATCTGTCTGTAAACAATTGTTAGAAAAATTACTTGTGTCATGCACAAAGTAGATGTCCTAACTGACTTGCCAACACTATAGTTTGCTAACATGAAATCTGTGGAGTGGTTAAAAATGAGTTTTGATGACTTCAACCTAAGTGTATGTAAACTTTCGACTTCAACTGTATGTATTGTCATTTTCTTGTTTATTATATATGTATTATGTAATCAACCTTTTCCCAATTAACCGGTGCCAGCAGCGACAGTTGGGCTCCTCCCTCTGAGCCAGGTTATACTCCAGGTTTCTGCCTACTACCACCCAGGGAGTTTTTCCTTGGCACTGTCGACCTAGGCGTGCTGTTAGGGTGTCCAGGCTCTGATCTCTGTAAAGCTGCTTTGTGACAAAGCCCTTTGTAAAAAGCACTGTGCAAATAAAATCGAATTGAACTGAAAATTTTAATTTCTGAAGAAAAGAAAAAAAGTATGCTATTTACATTTATTACTTTTTCTAAGTCAAAGTTAAGGGCAGTCGTTAATAGAACGCAGGGTATAGTCTGACCCTACGCAGGGTATAGTCTGACCCTACTTCCAAGTGTTAGATGGTAAAAGAAGTTTCATTACAGAAATAAATGTATCAATAGTAAAAACCCTCCAGGTTCAATCCGTACACAGTTAAGGTATTGTATTAGAGCAGATACATCTCAGTGAATTACTGAACAGCTGAAAAGAACATGAGCCTTCAACTTCACAGATGGACCTCACACTCATTACTATGTTTGGTGATCACCATGCTCTGAAAGACCATACCTACAGGAGCAGGCTTAGCACTGTTTGCTAACAAAACAGTTTCCTACAGGAATTTCTCCCAGGACATCCACAGATGGCTAAACCAGAATCTAGTACTTGTAATGCTTTGTCCAGAAGTTGGTCGCAACTTTCCAGTAGACCAGCTGAAAAAAAGATTGTCACGAGCCATTTTTCTATTCGGAAATACTTTCTGGATAACAACTGTTTATGAGGACGTAGTTATTGATTTGTTTTGAGCTACATCTGAATGCATTATATAGATTTGGCATGTTTGTAGAGGTGTAGAATATACATTTAACTAAGACAGACAACAACATGGCATGGACAGAAGTGATTTTTTATTTTTGACATAAAAACTATCAATTGTCCTCTTCAAACACAGTGCAACTACAAAGTACTACCAGCAGAATTGGAAATCTCCTAGGACATTTTACAACTCCAGGTGCTCATTAATGGGGCCTTCATATATTAGTGAATACTTTTTAGGAATGTATATATATATATCAGTGGAAATCAACTGTTACTGTAATAACCTAGGCCTATATTCCATTGGCTTCCCTCGACTAACAGAAATTTGGTTGAATCACCAGGAGAGATTGTCCAAAGCTAAAAATGATTCAGATTGTACAATAATTCACACTGAACAATGTTTAAAATTATTTATTTTTTAATTAAGGGCCATTATATAAACAATAATTCCCTGAAGAAGATCAGCATTGTGTAGCCTATATTCCTGGACAGTTATTTATTGAAGAACAAGCACAGATCCTGATGAGAATGGCTAGAGGAAATAAGAAATTACAGCTGGATAACTTTGTGTTGTTCCTGAATGCAGTGTATACACACTTTCAGATATGACTGAAAACAACATGATTAAAATATGAGAAAAAGAGAAGAGGGAAGAAAAGTTGAGCTGGCTCTTGGCCTCAAAGACCTGATGTGTTCCCTCCTCCGCATTGTAATCTGAACACCAGAAAGGCTACTTCCTATTTAAACTTTATCCAAATACCATGTGGTCCAATTGCATATTGTCTTTCAGCCACATGCTTCATAGTAACAGCTTGTAAATTAAGTTTGTGGAAACACTCTTCCTCTGTAGACGATATTCAAGCCAAAATCATCCAGGCCTGGGTAAACAGAAGGAAGAAAGGGAAAACTTTTTTGTGAGAAGCCATTCTGGTTCAGTCAGGAATTTCACTGTGTGAATTAAAAAGGGCTTAGGCTGAAAAGGCGTTCCTGGTCTGGTCTGTCACTTTGCTGTTCGTCTTTACCTATCATGCATGTGCCAGGGAGTGGCATGGGCATTGATCAAAGTTCTATGGTGAAATGAAGGCGATCTCAGATTTCTCAGAGATTTTAAGTATCATAACACTGTAAAATGAGAATTCAGTGATAACAACCATTATGTCAATCAGACTGTGATGCGTATACTTATATATTTCATCTTCATATTTTACTGTCATATAATGGAGGACATTGGTAATGCAATGTCCTCCATTATATGGTGTTTTCTCCTTCAATTTGTATTACATTTTGTTGTTATTGTGAATTTTGATGTTATTTTCCCCCTAAATTTCAGACCGACAAATTGCCTGGCTTGCCTTGGATTAAGTACCTTTACGTTTCTTTCAGCTACTGACTGATGAGTAATAACTCACTTTTACATCTAATTCAAATTTCCCCTTAGTTTCTCTGCACCATTCAGTATGTATCTTTCCATGCTGGTCTGGAACCTTAGATAATAGAGTCTACCAAATGAATAAATAATTGTAGCTGATAATGTAATAACCTTGAAAACACATATCTCATTAGAAGATGGTCTCTAACCAAATTAAATAATTACCTTGTGCAAAATCTTCCAAAAATTCTGCAGTTCTTATTTTTCATTACAATATCGGGAAAAATAATTTTATTTAACCCATGATGTGACAATTAGTTTCATTCTATCATATTGACAGCCACATTGAAAAGGATTATATTGCCAAATACAGCCAGTGTGGGCAACAGCTGGAATAGTGTTAAGCAGAGGGTGGAGAAGAACATTCCACTAATATGCACTCAAGAAACGCCCAGGATGTTTACTGGAGATTTGTAAAGTCACCAGGACTTGGACAAGGGGAATAGCAGAGGGGCCTGAAGGGAGATCAGGCAGTAAAGGAAGGGGAAGTGACTCTAGTCCTGGGAGAATAAGAATGGACCAGAATCAAAAGCCCAGGTTTGCCACAGGACATGCTTTCCCACAAAAGAGAGAACCAGAGAGGGCTGTCTGTCCTTGAAGTTATATCTGACTCCAATGGAAGTTAAGTCCTGTTAAAATATGTTCTTAAGTGAGTATTTAGTACCATGTATTATAAAGCATATGTACAGTTCAATTCTTTAAAGCCCAATCTAAAGAGAAAGATGACAGCTAAATGATACTTTTATAGCTATGATTATACCCTGTTTCCAGGATTTAGAATAAAAATGTGAAAGTTATCCTGAAGCGTGTCATTACATAGGAAAAACAAACCTCAGAGTGGTTTGAATATAAGTACGGAGACAGCATAATGCACACACATACACACAATATGTTCAAGCAAAGATACACAGGTCATCAGTATACTTTTCTTGAAGGTCAAAAGGAAGCCCTGTTAATGAGTAAAACTGTGTACTTTACACTGTAGGCTAGATGCTTAATAAATTTCCTCCGATGGCCATACAGACCATGTCATACAGACCAAAGCAGAGGCTGGCCCTTCAGTGGAGTGCAGAGTACAGGAAGCTGTATCCGTTTTAACCAGTGTTATTTGTGTTTTCTATTTTTGTTAAGGTTGCCCATCCAAAATAATTCAAAACAAAATATATCACTTTAATGCCCCTAATGATCAGAGTTTAGGTAGGGCAGCTGTTGCTGTGGGGTTGATGGCACTATGTGGGGATTGCATGCATATCAGCCAGCTGTGACTACAGGTTTAATGAGCCCCTGCAGGGAATGTCCTCCACAACAGGGAAGCACACAAACAATCATGGGTGTTACTTTTCTCATTATGCAGGTAGTTTCACAAGCACCAAATTTCAAGACCAGCATTTACAATAGGCCTGCATAGAATTCATGACACCTATAAATATCTGTTTTATTGTCTGGTAACGCCTTCATCATTTCCATGCACACCTGCTGGGGCCCTATCTTGGCGATCTTGGCGCTTGGTCTAAGCGCATGGCGCTAAGTCCATTTAGGGCGTATCCAAGTCCACTATTGCTATTTTAACGGCGTGTTTTTTGGGCGCTAAGCACGGCACAAGGTGCAACTGGGCTGAACCTAGTCTCTTCATTAATTATAGATGTGTCTTGGGCATGACATGCAATAAACCAATCAAAATGTCATATCCCATTCCCTTTAAAAGCCTGCTTTTCCACCTTGGCGGATTGCTTATGATGGCGAAACAGACATGCTCGTGCGTGTTTAGTGCGATCAAGGAATAGGCTATATGGATCAATAGTAGCCTATGATCAATATTATTCGGGCTAACCATTATGAGTTCCCGGTAATTCCTGAAAGTGCTGTTTACAAAATATATGCGGTTAAATTTCACCTGCAACAGCTGAGAATAAGCGACCAATGGCTTCCGTGTCACCTAAGAAAACGCCAAATTAGCCTGCTTGTTTAACGAATTTCGTTTGATTATGCAATGAACTCATGTTCAAGCTTCATCCGAAGTTCATTAGGCTACCTGCATTCTAATTTCGATTAATAACATAAATAACGTTATTTTGCCTTAATGATGACACTAAATACAATAAAGCTGTCAGGTTGGCAACCCATAGGTTCAGCATATTTTCCCTTGTTTTATAATGTCCTGCTTATGGAAATGTGACCAACCTGTTTTACTGGTAGCGTAATACTTTAAAACGATCCACTTTCCCAGGAAAGTGCGATTTACAGCAGGGGAAACAGACCTGCTCCTGTAAAGCGCACATGCAGATAATGGAATTAAAATGAATTGTAAATTAATTGTGTAACATGCTGCAAATTTAGTTTCTAATTAGATGCTTAGTTCTCTTTAAAATCTTTTGTTCAGTTATGGAATAAAAGGTGAAATCAGCGGGGTTTTAATAAGCTGATGGTATAGAAACCTTGTCACTGTAATTAAAGAAATATGAAGGACGAAGAATAGCTAAGGTTACAATTCAGTTAACATGATGACATTTATCTCAATTTTTTAACCATAGGCTATCGAAAAAACCTTATGCACAGTGAGTCCGCTGTAGCCTAGGCTATTTGAAAAACAATAAAAGCAATATTCACTGGACAAAGTTTTGAACTTTTTTCAGTCACAAACCATTCTATTTACTTACAGGCTGTATTCCTAGATAAACAGAGCTGTATTGTAATGACATCTGAAGCGCATTTTCAGAACTCAAATGTCTATTGCAGTGCGCAAGTTTTCCATTGAATGACAATTCACGCATTAGGTGTAAATAACAATTCGCGCATTAGGCTTGATATAGGTGTTATTAGCTCCTTTTTAATGGATAGCCATTGTCCTGTACCATCGCACATCTCCTGGATGTTGATGGAGTGGGCTGAGAGCAATGTAATGTGGCATCGTTTCCCTTCGCTGAGGGAAAGGTATGTGGACCTATTGAACCTTTTATTATTATGCATTTTTGATATAGCCTACACAATAATAATATTTCACATTGTGATCTAGATATTTTAGTCATGCTTGTGCGCGCCCCTATGTGTAACAGACAGGAGGGTACGCGTGTTGTGCACACGCCTATGTAGACACCCTTATATGCGCTGTTAAACATGCAAACAACTGCGACATGACTTTAGACCAGGTTTGTGGTGGTTCTAGCACAAGCGCTTTCTGCTGGCTCAAGATAGCAATACGTCAAAAAGAATCCTGGCCACTCCTCATCTTAAAACCAACACGCCCAGTTCACTTGTAATGGGCGCAAGAATACATGCTAGTTAAAGGACGTGAGCGCTAGGCGTTATAATGAGCCTAGCGCCGGGTGTAAGATAGCAAAGACACTTGCGTTTGGGTTAGCGCCGCTTTGCGCCGGGTGTAAGATAGGGCCCCTGGAGTTTAAGAATGCTATGCACAGGTATAGTAATGTTCTTTCTATCGATGATACTCTTTGCACATTAATAGAGATAGGTGTAGAGTTTAATACTTGTCGGGATAATGTGGAAAAGTTTACATAAAAAAAGTTTCTGTGCCTCCGGTTTTACTTCAATACAATACCCGCCAGGGCTCAGTTACTTACCGCATATAAAAGCAAATAACATATATAAAAACAATAATTTGCACTTCTTGAAATCAATAAATGTTTACTTTTTTTAAATTATATTTATTTAACCAGACAAGTTGAGATTCTCATTTACAATGACGGCCTGGCCAGGAGGGCCAGATAAGACAGGAACACAGAAAGACAAGGAGATTCAAGCATGACACTGACATTGAAGGCAACACAGACATCGTGTATAACAAGTACATGAGTCTGAATGTGTCCATGATCTTAGATTTAAAAACAGGGATTCAGACGACGCATTTTCTGCAGCTCGGTCTAGTCTCTGGCTGCAGCATAGCAAAGGAGGAGCAGCCCAGTGAAGTTCATTTTGGGGGTCTCAGGTTGAATGTATCTGGCAGATCTGATTTTGTAAACCAGGACAGATGTTTGCAGTAGAATAGACAGGGGAGTCTGATCTCAGAGGCATTTGTAGATTAGGATAAACCAGTGTGTTGTGCCTCTAGTTTGTAGAGATGGCTAGTTGACAGAGGAGTACAGAGTGCAATGGTGTGTTTTTGTAGTTTTGTATGGTTCTACTCCCCTTTTTTTTTGTTGTATATTAGTCAAAGTTCCTTTTTGTACTCCCTATTTTTTTGTCAAATACTGTATAATGCTGTCCTTAAGCATTTGGACAGTGACACAATTTCTGTTGTTTTGGCTCTGTACTCCAGCATGTTGGATTTGAAATGGAGCAGTGACTATGCGGTTAAAGTGCAGACTTCCAGCTTTAATTTGAGGGTTTTTGCATCCATATTGGGTGAACTGTGTTGCAATTGTAGCCATCTTATACATAGTCTCCCCCATTTTAGGGGACCAAAAGTAATTGGACAATTTAACATAAACTTAAATAAAGTCATCATATTTAATTCTTAGTTGCATATCCTTTGGTATGCCATGACTTCCTGATGTCTGTGACACAAAAACATCAAAAGACTCTTGATATCTAATTTTCAGGTACTTTTACAAGGGATACTATAACCTCTCTGCATTTGAATGGATCTCTATGGGAATTGGGGGGTGGGACTAGATTAAGCTGTAAATTACATGGGAAGAGTGGGGAACACATGGTTGGCTAAATGGAAGTCATCAAGGGTCTGAGGTGTCAAACAAGCCTGAAATCATCACTCTGCTGCCAGTTCTGCAGTAGATATGGATGGAACTCTTTAATGGTGGTTTTTCCTGACTCATTTTCCTATTGAACTCTATGGAAAAATAAGACAGGAGAAACAACCCTTAAAGTGATCCAGGTTATAGTATCCCGCTTGTAAAAGTACCTGAAAATAAGATATCAAGAGTCTTTTGATGTTTTTGGGTCACAGACATCAGGAAGTCAAGCCATGCCAAATGATATGCAACCAAATATTAAATATGATGACTTTATTTAAGTTTATGTTAATTTGTCCAATTACTTTTGGTTCCCAAAAATGGGGGGGGGGGGGGGGGGGGGGCTATGTATAAATACGACTACAAATGCTACACGGTTCACTCAATATGGATGTAAAAACCCTCAAATTAAAGCTGACAGTCTGCACTTAAACCTCATCATCACTGTTCCACTGTAGTCCGTTTTGAACTACAGATCCAAAACAACAAAAAATGTGTCACTGTCCAAATACTTACGGACTGCACTTTATATATACAGTATATATATATGATAAGGATTAGTATGCATATGTCATAAACTGCCAGCTTCACATATTCACATGAGCTTCACATGAAAGAACATTTCACATTAAAATCTCACAAACAAACTGTTTGCAGTGAACATTTAAGTTTAAGGTTTCAACATCCTCAATTTGCATTTTACAACAACAACAACAACAAAAAAAAAAAATCCAGTGTGCGTTTGCAATGTCCATGAAAAAACAGAAGGATCACATAAGTGGGTGGAAACATGGTGCCAGCGGTGTGTCTCCATGATTTCAAATCCCTTTTCCATATAATTTTCCTACTGTGCAGTTCCCTGGTGGGTTCAAGTTCTGAAATGGAATGAAGTTCCCTTCCTGATGGTTTTCCCAGCTTCAATTTAAAGACATGTAGGCCAAATGCTCCCAACAGAACACAGTCAATTTTTCCATGTCATTCATTTCATTACATTCCTTGTTCTGGTCAGAACAAGAATTATAGAATTTGTGTGTGAGACTATCATTGCAATCCTAATGCACTTGGAGGACCTTTAACACAATATAACAAATGACCCGTTTCCCTTCTCTAGAAACATACCATGGAATATCATAACACAAATTGTTAAAACTCTTTTCTTGGTCAACGAAAACAGATGTTTCTGGTCTGGCAGGAGTTCAATCATTGTAGGTCAAATGAAAGGAACTGAACTGGGCAGTTAACTTAACCTCTAAAGTGCTTTAAGAAGAGAAAATAAAAAAACTTTCTGATTCAAATCAGTTTGAATCAGATTCATATTGAGTTTAGCAGTCAGTCAAATTAACTAGATTATTGTTTAGGAACTGAAATAAATTTAATTAAAATTTCCAAGAGCCACAGAAGCTAAACTGAAAGCCCCCTAAGTCAGTTTATATTTGGAAGATTACTGAAAAAACAATCAAGTGACCATAATCTCAATCAACATTTACAGAGCAAAAACTTTCAAGAGGCATATGAAAACCGTATGTAAATTACACCAGTAAAAAAGTTTTTTGTATGATGTCACTGCCCTAATGGAATACACGCACAAACACATACATGCGCGTACACACACACACACACACACACACACACACGTGCATGCATAATACACATGAAGACAATCGGAAACAGGCCACCGTGTGTTCAGTATCAATCTACGTTTTTACTGGCCCTTTCCAATAGAATCCACAGTATTGTGACATTTTGTTTAATAAAAAGGCTATTTTATTAAGCAGCTTTGGAGTTTAACTGTTCAAAGAGCCAGCTTTTGATCCCGGACACTGCAACATTCACAGATTATGAGTAATTGAGCCTTTCTTACAAGAGAGAAATCTGAAGATTTTCAGTTATCCTTCACTAAGAAGTAGCAACATAATTACAGTCTGTAAGAGTTCACAAGCTGAAACGTAGTAATATATACCATGTTCAAAAGGCTTAATCAGATGTAAGCACTTCTAACAGCTCAACTGTGGCACATTTACAGTGTGTTCCTTAGTCTGAGAAAAGTGGAAAAAAACACTATGGCCGTGACCGAATATGATCCCTTCACCCCGTTGAGGGCGCATATTTGAGTCAACTTCGTCAAAAAGCTTTTGAGTGGGTGACTTTTTCTCACAAATGGGGGCACTTAAAATCCCAGGATGAAACCATTATTTCCGGAGTTTTGTTGAGGGGATTCAGGAGCACACTCATCCAACAATTTCAGGAAATAAACAGGAAGTAAAAACTACAACTTGTACTACAAGAGCAGGACATATTACGAACTCTCTTTTTATTTTTGTTAATTCTATCTTCATTCATAATCTACACTTTGTAACCATTGTCATATGTAAACTGACTGATATTCTTAATAAAAATTTAAAAAAATATTAAAAACTACTTCCTCACTAGTTTGGAAAGAGTTTTGCAGGATTTCTTGCACACACTGCTTGCAAAGTGAGGGCACAGGGCACATAGTAGACAGGGGTGTGAGTGGATAGGGGACAGTGGACAGGGAACAGGGGTCGTATTCGGTCACAGCCTATATAAAATGTGAGGGATGTGATTTATCTCATCCCTTTTACACTGAAAGTATGCAGCCTCTACAAAACTGATTTATTATTTCAATTGTTTAACAAAAATATTACGGAAATAGAAAAACCATCTACAAAAGTAAAAATAAACCTTTTGGACTGTTTCTCTTAACTTTTTTGAGCAGAAGACAATATGACATAAGAAAGAAAAGCACTCGCTAGTCAGGCTATTTTGACCCTCCACCTCACCAAGTCACCAAGAGCAAGACCTTACATATACACAAAATACAAAAATGGTTGGACTGGGGGATATGCCTCCATATTACTGTAAGTGTGCTGCATTTACATTTGTTTTTATTTCTATATATTTCCAGGTTATTTATGGGGATGGTTCCTGTATCACACCGGTTTGAGCTGAATGTGAGGATAAAAGTACAGCTTGTATTTGGATTTTGCTTTAGTTTTGTTGTTTTTGCAGTGGATTTCTCAAATACATTTGAGATAAATATGCTTATATAAGAATGTATAAGTATGCAACAATTTTAGCACACCTAAACTAAAAAATGAAAGATTCAGTGCTCTCTTTGCAAAACTAAATTTATTATTGTTATTTTATAGTATCGCTTACTCATACAAACAACAGGTAGCAATGAGGGCTACAACCGATACTCATACACACTGAGAATTGATGATTAATTTGTTCTTTTTCCCCATCTTGTTGTCTGGAGAATATGCATCTGCTACTCAGATTATTGCTGTGAAATTGTTTATGTACACATCTGTACTTAAGAATGTCTTGCACCATCTGAGTAATAAAGTACAAATTTTTAGACTAATTAAAAGAAATGTGGGCATAATGCATTCATGAATGCTCACAGAAATTCTAATTTATTATTCATTCAAAAGCACACCAAAACAAACTTTGCTTTCCCAGAACCTTTACTATACTGAGAGAAGCTGTTCTTCATCTGTTATTGGCTAAGCGGGTTCTTAGAAACTAAATCCTAATAAGGGTGTGGATACACTTCATATACTTTCTTCTTTGCAATTGAAAGACAGTAGGAGCCTACAAAAAGCAGACTACAGTACATGAATAATAGTGGTAACTTAAAAAAAAAAGTTCACTTTGCTTTGTCTTGGAAAATAATATGCATCTGGCATAGAATTGTCATCTAGCTGGCAGTGAAACAGAGAAAAGCTTTATACCTCATAGAATGCCCTTTGAAAAGTTCTATGTTAATAAGATGCAAGGGCTTAAGGACTTGTGAAATAGCTTGAAAGCCACATATTTGACCTTAGTGATACAATTAGCATTAAAATAATGACTGTTTTTGAAGCCTTATTTCTGTGTGAACTGTGGCCAGAAAATAGTATTATGGCCGGAGGACACCGTAACCCAACCAGCAGGTTTTGCATTTTGACATTTGAACTGGGATGGACCTGACTATTCTGTCAGGCCTGAGGGTGGTGTTCGCAGGCAAGCACCTGGTGGCTGGGCAGCCCATGTAACTTGGCAGGGCTCAGCTCAAAAGGACTACATGGGATCATCGTGGGCCCACCACCTGCAAGGTTCAAGGTAGGGGTTAGCCAGGGTCATAGGAGCCGGGCAGGAGTGGGGCTACTCACATGCACCTTGCTGGCGGCCACTCAGTTGGAGTTTACTGCAGTGGAGAAGAGGGTCGCCTCAATGTGACTACGGGTCCTACTGGGGAATAGACCTGAACTCAAGATATTGTCCGAAGGTGGAAGGAGCATTTTGAGGAACTCCTGAATCCAACAGACACACCCTCCTTGCAGGAGGCAGATTCTGGGGAATCAAAACCAATTTCTGCGGCATAAGTCACTAGAGTGGTTGGAGAGCTCCTCAGTGGCACATCACTGGGAGTGGATGAGATCCATCCCAAAATGGTGAAGGCTCTGGATGCTGTTGGGGTGTTGTGGCTGACACAAATCTTGATATCAGGAACATGTCTTTGGAGTGGCAAATCAGGGTGGTGGTCACTCCTCAGTCTCCCTCTGAAAGCCTAAGCTAAGTTAGCCTACTGGAAAGAAGGGTTCGACCGATAGTCAAACCTCAGATTCAGGAGGAACAATGTAAGTTAGGATACTCTGCTTAATAGGGTGAGGAGCTCAGCCATCCGGGAGGAACTCAGAGTAAAGCCGCTGCTCCTCCACATTGAGTGGAGCCAGTTGAGGTGGTTTGGATGTCTGGTAAGGATGCCCCCTGGACTGCCACAGGGGCAGACCCAGGATACACAGGAGGGATTATATCTCCCAGCTTGTCTGGGATTGCCTAGGGATCCCCTGGGATGAGTTGGAGGAAGTCGGTGGGGAGAAGGATATCTGGGTTGCTCAGTTTAGCCTGTATCCACCGCGACCCTGACTTAAGGACTAAGCAGTTAGAAAATCGTTGGATGGAATAGAATAACCACATTCCTTTGCAATCAAATATTCAATTGATAAAAAACTGGAAATAAACCTCTCTTACTGCATATTGGGTCCATCTGAAATCAAAGTTAGGACCAAGTTTCTGAGGGAGGAGAAAAAAAAAACAGTGTCATAAACATTTTGTGTCAAATAAGACACCTTTAATGCCTTACTGGACACGGTGACAGAATAATGTAGTAATGTGCCCTTTTACAAGCAGTTGTAGTTGAACTGGGTATTCAGAAGCTGGCTGCTCATCACCAGAACGCTGTTCCACTTTCAGTGTTCCTCACGAATGCCATGTTTTTTATGATATGGCTACAATCATTCCTAGCTTGCTTTTCACTCTGTGTATCCTAATACCTACTAATACTTTTCTTGGTTAATTTCATTTATCTGTAAATGACACACATACATTCTTTATGATATTTCAACTTACAGCTTGTTTCATTTTGAAAATGTTTTCATTTTGAAAAATATTTTTTCAAACAATTGGAAACTAAGAACGTGTTGTTATTGTGCTACATCTTTTTATGCTATTATGAAAATAATTTGTCATACTGTACTCACTACGAATAAAAATGTGTAGCACTCCTGCTCAGAGGCCACAGCATGAGCACAAGCAGTAAGAATGTGAGCTCAGTAAGGATCAAGATGGGCTTAACTGCTGTACCTTCTGTGCAGTGTCAGAGATGAGGCCAGTCTCCCAAAGATGAAAGAGAAGTGCTTTATAATATCCCCCAAACCCCTTCATCATCTCCATTTCTCCTCTCTTCATTTAGAGCTCTCTTCATAAAGCCATTTGTTATGTGCTTTGGTGAAGTGTTTCGCTAAAAGAGGCCAAATTTGGTAATGGAGCTTAGAATGTCTGCAGCTTATTAACATGTGATCTAATGTTCATTTATTGTCTTCTTGCCTTGAAGTTCCAAAAGGTATTTCTATTGTTCATTATAGTATGGTTCGTAAAGCTTGATCATCAACTGGAATGTTCCCCCACCGTCCACAAGCCAACTTTAGACATAAGCAGACTGTGTGCTTGGCTGTTTCAGGCCACACTTCCACACTTGTCAGGATACACATATCAGTCCAAACATACACACATATACCAACACATACTGTATATTATTGATAAAAAATATGTTGACTAATTATTCATTATTAAAGCGGTTGAAGTTAATGAAAGGTATTTTTATTGAGTATTTGGTCTTTGAAACATAAATGTACATCAAGTTTGTGAATGTGTGTGAATGTAAAAATGCCAAATAGTGTATGTTGGACCTCAATAGTGTATGTTGGATCTCAACAAAAAACGTTTTCAATGTACAAAGATGGCAAGTTACTCACGCATAGCCTACAAAGTACTGTCTGTAAGTAATTAATTAAAACTTGCAAAAACTAGGCCTGCCTTTAAAGGGTAAATACACTCTAGATCGTGTTTTTTAAGCTGTAAACATGTTTTTAATGCCTACCTTATAATGGCAGTTATTCATCAATTCCATTATTTCACCAATTCTGAAATAATATTGTATAGTATATCAGAAGAAACTGGTAGAAAAGAGTCTTTCTGCTCCCCACCATGGTTCTGCCCCAATCGTGATGTCAGACTACCTCTTTGGTGTGTGGTCAATTGTAGATGCCCACAATGGAAATAGCCGGCACCTGATTGGTTGGACGTACTACATTCCTTTGGTATTGGCTCCGCGTTTTTAAAGAGTTTAAGTATAATTTAAACAGGTAACTGTTAATATTGTTCAATTGCCTAGTCTTTGCAATAATGACATGTTTTTTAATGTGAAAAGAGCATTCTTATATGTGAAAAGCAGAACATGTGCTCATCAACCTTTGACTCAAGGTGCACTTTTTGTCGAAAAGAAATTTAACAGAAGTGAACTGCCTGGGCTCGAACCTGAGTCTCCAGCGTGGCAGTCAATTTCTGTGACGACCAAGCTAATGGCACTTTCGTATCTTGTGGGGCAGTTAGGCAGCCTCTTAAGCATTTAGCCTGTGCATCTTTGAGATGAGACAACTTTGATCAGACATTGGCTTATTCTTTGAGGGCATGGAGCATCTTTGATGATGAAATCGGCAGCAGGAGGAGGAGGAGGAATAGGAAGAGGAAGAGGAAGAGGAAAATGAAGATGAAGAAGAATTGCAAAAATAACCAAAAAAAAGTTGTACCTGAATTCTGTGTGGTTGCATGAAGTCAGCACGTACAGAAGTCAATGTTTTTAAGGGCTGAGAGCCTGTGGTTGTGGTTATTTCTGTACAAAACCCGGAAAAGTGGAAAACTATCTGTGCTCTATAGGTATGGGGTAACTTGGTGGATGGCATACCTGCCATCCCAATAGTATGTGTAATTGTTTGCGGTTGAATTACCTAAAATTGTGTTTTGAAACAACATTTTCTTTTCTAATTTATTTTAAGCTAATTTTGAGTTACTTCCAAAATCCATGTGCAAAAAGATAAACTTCACTTAAATAAATATTAAAAAGTATAAAACACAGTGCCGTTATAATGCATGCTGGGTCATATTTGAGAGATGCAACTTGCCAGCTACAAATTTGGATCAGTATAGCAAAATTTCCGTTTCATATCGAGCTTCAATTCTGCAACAGTGGTTTGAAAAAGAAGCACATCTGACACCATTTGTTACCTTTGAAATTCCACTTTTGGTTTCTGATACCTTTTGGGGGACAGAAATATTGTTTCAACATACCTTCTTTTGCCAATGTATATGGATGATTTGATGACAGGAGACAGCAGCCAAGTTCAGGGGGCTGGGCCCTGGTGGCAGCCACACTACAAGCCTCTCTTTCATGGGTGGAAGTACCACACCAGGAAAGAGTTCACACCAGCATGCCACAGGCTCTTTGGCACTTAAAGAGGAGCGGAAATATTTCACATGTCTGACTTGGCCACAAGCCTGCATTACCTTTCAGGCTGAACTTTCCTCTGAGTCATATGTTCCTGATTAAAGTCTGTATTCACACCACGTTATGGCAACACCCCATATTTTCAATGATGCTAAATAGCATGGAGTGCCATCTGGGGTCTCTCCTTCAGCTGGCAAACAATTCTGCAGATCTGCTGTTCAGCATCATAAACTTGTTTGTCACAAACAACCTGGGGGATATTTGGAACATCTATTCACTAGACACAACAGAGTGATATCAGGCAATGTTTGATGAAAAGCAGTAACATTAGCACAGGCCTAGCATTATATTTTTGGGAGATTATTTAAATCAGAGGCTGGTTAATGAAAAAAGCCACATATGTGCCAGTCATTTGCACATGCATCAAGTGACACATAGTTTCATCATTTTACGACACCTGATTCAACTAATTAAGTAGTCATAGTCTTCAATCAAGACCTTGATAAGTAGAATCAGGGGCCTGTATCATGAAAGAAGCTCAACTTAGTTAAGCCAGGTCCAAGTTAGTCATCTCAACAAATCTTACCCAAGGCAGTCATGAATAATTGATATCATGACGCTGGTTATAAACTCGCTGTGCCAGCCCAGGATTTTCTCAAGCTATCTGCGCATTCACATAAATGGGGCGGAGTTTGGAACAACAAGCCAATCACACAGAATCATGGAGAGAGCAAGAGCCGTAAGTACAGGGTTAATTACCACTCTATCCCTCCTCATTGATGGTAAAGAACGATATTTCGTCTTCAGTCTTATTAACTTAATGCAGGTTAGCTCTGCAGCACAAGTCACCATAGAGCCATTTAGCCCGATCAAAAGAGAGTGACTTTCATTAGCTATACCAGAAACTCAGGATTAAGCCAAAAGTTAGCTGGATAACCTTGCACCCACATTCTCTTTTTTCATATAAAATAGGACATCCCTGATTTAGGTTATTAAATGACAAAATCTATTAGCCGACTGTATACTAAAAGAACATCTGTGTGAAATTCTCTCTCTTTAAAGGAACTAGCAATCCATATTTTGTGTAGCTCATTGCAATCACTCAGACTTCAAACACTGCACAATGAAAAACATACCCCATGTTTACGCTTTTTAGAGAGAAAAGCATAGTGTTCAGCAGAAGATTAGAAACAACTGCCAAGAAAATTGTCAACAGCCACTGATGGGGAAGATGCATCTACATCTGGCTTCAGCAGTATTAATTTATCTCATGTTCCGTGGAAATTGTGTTTTCCACAGAACATACTCTAAACCCTGCCTAGATGTCTGGCATCTTAAACAAATACAGAACAATGATGTCTGTTTATCCAAGCTTATTGCACAGCCATTCCAGGGTTCTTCTAAATAATATCATAAAGTGAAGAAATTTAAGTGAAGAAATTTAAACAAATCCCTTATTTCTCTGTAATACTGTATATCATAATACACACATAATGTATGTTACAAATGATAATGTGGCTTCCATTGTTTTTATTGTAGTTTACATGTTTTTTGCTAACTTGACATTGATTAATAATAACTCATATGGTGGAGGGAAGCTGTAATCATTAGCTAGGAACAAATAGAAAGAAAAAAAAACTAAATTTGCTTCTTGTCTCTGAGCCATGTTCCCTGAGCCATCAGCTGTCTTCCTCCCTGATGTCACTAAGGTAAAAATAGATGAGCTCTGTTGCCCACCAGCTTAATTCTGTCCCCCTGACAGCTGTAACACAGGTTACATGTCAGTCTTTGCTACACCAAAACAACTACACAGCAGCCATTATCTAATGTGCTTCCTCCCTGTTTTCTGAAGATGAAAGCCAGATCAGTCTACGCAGCGGTCATGCGAGTGACAGAGCTCTTTACCCTCAGAACCTGGGCCCAGTCCACACCAAGTGAGCTCATAGGTACAGCGTTCCAGAAGTGCGTACAGGAAGACCACTACAGGCAGAACACTTTTTATTGTATTAGTGTTTGCAATGCTGAGCATGGTTTAGTGTGAGAAGCTTTATGGCTAACACATGTTAGCAATCAGAACAGCACGATGCAAACATACACACTGCCTTTTAATTAAAGGTTACCTTGATGTGGAAAATTCAGGGTAATGGAGACTGTGACAGAAGATCTGTAAGTGATTCTTTACTGGCATTAATCAGATGCCAAAGATCGGGAATTGAAGTGCAATAATTCCCTAGAGGGGGGACAGCAAGTGCGAGAAGTGCAAACTTGATTGACAACTTGCCAACTATTCTATTGAACATGAAACTATTGAATTTAACAAAACCACCCTAATGAGTGCTAGAGAGCAGATCGCAAATGTCATCAGGAAGTGCAGACTCAGAGAGGAGGAGGAGCCAGATATCCCAACGTTGTGGGACAGTGGAATCTGGTGTGTACTGTCTGATGATATTTAGAAATTATTGAAGGGGCAGTCCTCTAGTCCCCGGGAGACTAGCACCAAGGTATTAAATTTGTTTTGAGTGGTTACAGGTAGCCAGTGGAGGGCAGTGAAGATGGGGTTAACATGGAGTGTTTTTGGAGCTTGTAAGCCAGGTGAGCAGCTGGGTTCTGGATGAGCTGCAGAGGACTGAAGGCAGAGGGAACACAGAGGCACAGGGAAGCTAGTCAGGATAGAGTTACAGAAGTCAAGGCTGAGGAGGACCAGAGCCTGAATGGTGAGGAATGGGCGGATGCTTCTTATAGATGAAGAACTTGGCTCACCACCATGATGTTCGCAGTGTTATTACATTTGTAATCTAATACCACTCCAAAGTTCTTGGTAGTAGAAAAAAAACCGACACATTGGTTTCACCCAATATAGCAGGGATGTAGAGCAACTCTTTTCCAGGTTGAGCTTTAGGTGGGGATTTTCAATCTAGTCCAAGATTCAGGCAGGCTAAGAATCATGCAAAAACCTGCAGTCAAATGGTGAGAAGGAAAGAAAGAGCAGAGTATTATTAGCACAGCAATAATATGACAAGCCTTGAGCAGCAATGACAGGACCAAGGACAAAGCTCTGGGGAATGCTT
The DNA here is from genome assembly GCA_029718625.1 of Synaphobranchus kaupii. Lineage (NCBI taxonomy): Eukaryota > Metazoa > Chordata > Actinopteri > Anguilliformes > Synaphobranchidae > Synaphobranchus > Synaphobranchus kaupii. Next base: position 103,828,488 of record CM056377.1, on the reverse strand, counting down.
ATAGAATGGTTAAAGGATGTTGATACTGTGCCACCCAAAGCTACTTGGAACATCCAATGAGGTAAGACGCAATCCTAGCAAGGGTATACCACCGATCCCCATAGCACACAGGGAAGATAGGAGAATCAACAGTGTCAAATTCAGCAGAGAGGTCAAGGAGAATCAGAATTGAGGAAAGGGAGGTCACCAGAATTCAGGGCCTCACTGACAGAGCAGTCAGAGTCAGTTCCCTTGGGTAGCCAGCCCTGAAACCAGACTGGTGGGGATTGAGCAGGTTATTCTGTATGATGAAAGTTGTGACTTGATTTGAAACATGATCCTCAAATGTGTTAGCTAGAACAGAGATACTGATTGGTCATTCTGGATGGAAGAGGAAAAAAGTATGGGTTTTGACATGAACCCACAAGGGGAGTGACATGAACCCACGTTATGGTTCAGAGAAAACAGCCAGTGGACTGGTATGAGTTAACCAGAGAGGAAGTAAATGGAAGGATGTCAGGAGCAATGGAAAGGGGGAGAGATGAGTATTGGGTCCAGAGGACAGGTGGTTAGTAATAGTGATTTTCCAGCGTATAGTGTACAATTAATTACCACAAACTGCTAAGCACATCCTAAACGCATTATATAACCTTTGAGTTTCATTTGTGTGCCCTTGATGAAAAAAATAGGCCATGTCACACTGGCTTTCTTTCACTTCAACCTTTGTTGTTTGCTGAAGCAGAGCCATAAACCACATATGCGAAATTGGCAAGCTGTTTTAAATACAAGTAGCATGGATTTGACAATATATTCAGGGATGAATCAGTATAGGGTAAACTGAGATAATCCTCAAGGCATCAAAACTTCATAGAGTGCATAGCCACAGTTGTCAATGGCTATTCAAAAGTAAACAATCATGTTCTTTCTATTTACCATGGCTAATTTTGCCCAGTCTAATCCCTCTCAATTTAAGGATGACTAATCCATGATCCATCCTCTTTAACAATGTTATTCACAATTCATATGTTTCCTTTTACCAGGGAAATATTGTAGATTGTATCTGTGTCATTTGTGTATTAATTGTGAATCATGTTGTATGATGTATTGTGAATTTGTATGTTGTATTTTTAAACTTATTTGGCTGCTAACTTGGCCAGGTCTCTCTTGAAAAAGAGATTTTTGAATCTCAATGGGACTTCCTGGTTAAATAAAGGTTAAAAAAAAGAAAAAAAAAGAAATAGTGACTTTTCACAATGTGACAGCCCCAATGCTTGCTGCTAAGTCTCTGTTATGCTATTGTTTTAAAGTAAATGTATCCCTTCTTTTGTACTGTTTCCTCTTATACTCACATTTATGTTGAAGAGACACATCAACTCCCTCAAACTGCCTTGCGCTTTGATACCGAATGAACTGAGGAACTGGGAAATCGACTTTGTTGTGAAACACACAACGTCTGCGGAATGTAATACTCCAGCTCCAAACCCTCTGGCAGCTCATCCCATGGTGATAGATGTTCACTAGCAGATGTAGTGACACTGCAGTGGCTTCTTTCTCTGGCTGCCCGCTGTGTTTCCCCTAACAGTAGGCAAAAGCTGAGTTCCTTCATTGCGCTATGAGCAAATACATGGGTCAAATGCCAGCATGCAGTCAAAGTACACATTAACAATTGAGATATATGGCAGGTAATGGCTGCTGTACTGATTGTCTGTATTTATAATACAAACTATTCAGGTAAAATGATCACAGTTGTAATAAAAACCAATTACCCACCACTAAAATACACAAAATGCAATATGAGCATTTTGAAAAAAAAAGCTAACAAAAATATGTAGAAGAATAGCAAGCGTAATAAACAGTTAGGAGCATGCAAATGTCATGCTTAAGACAGCACAATAAGCAATCTACTATAACTGAGATGCCAGCAAGAGGAGTTAAGTATAACATAGTGCATTAAAAAAAGGCTTCTTGTTGCTCTCTATCTCTACTGCATGGTGCTAGATTAGCCTATGCTGTACTCTGATCTCTCCCGTCTGTCTAGTCTCACTCTTAGTGACAGCGTTCTGGCATCTGGGAGGGTAAGCCCTTCTTGCAGCTTGTAGTTGGAAACATAGATTGAGTTTATGAACTTGGATGGAAAGAATTTAAGAGGCTCACTTCAGTAGGCATCCTTAATGAGATAGAACGTTCGATTTCAGGGTTAATAAGAGTTTATTTCAGGTTTAGGCCTTGCTGGAGGTGGGTGCCTGGTCATTAAAACTCCTCAGGGAGAATCAAACTCACTGTGTGAGAGAGGGGATTACCCTTTGATCTTCAGACTGTGTCTGTCCCTGACACTTAGACAGGTGTACTGTCCATTCAGCTGAGGTGTGAAATGAACTTCAGCTTCTGCTACCTCTGGTCTGTGGTCTAAGGGAGCTATTGTCAAGGCAGTAGACTTGTTCCCTGTCAGAAATGGACACAACACCGTACAGCGGGTGACAGTCTGGGCAGAAATGAGTTGGCATTTCTTCTGGGAGAGCTGTGTCATGTTTTGGCTCATTAAAAGCAGGGGGATCAAATGGGAACAAAGCTGAACTGGTAATGACTGCTGATGAGAGTACTGACCCCACACTTGTCCGGCGTTTAGCTTTCAGGGTAAACCCCTTATACGGATAGAATGCGAAGCAACTCATGACGTTTGCGTTCATTCTGGTCCCTGAGAGCACTGAGCTCCCTCATTATTGCACAGAAAGTCAGAAGTCAGGTTTAAAGAACCCTAGGCTAGAAGAGCTATCACAAAGAAATAGCACTACATTGACATTTGGCTAAAAACTACACTGTGTCCAATGTCACATGTTTTTCTATCCTGGTTCCTATAGCTGGGAATATAGCTGCTGCTGGAGTTGGCTCAAAGCATTCTTCCGACTATGAAATGTGCAAAACATACAGTCACAGAGGCTGGTCAGTACAACTGCTCTGAGTGGTCTGTTTTGCAGTGACAAATCTGTTTCACACATTGCCTTGAATTTAGTCTTTTAAGAAGTAAAAAGTAACGAACTTCATCTTAGTTTATTTTTCCACCATTGAAGCCCACTGTTAATCTGGCATACCAGGTCTGTAGTTTCGAATAGTCTTCCCTGCTTGTAAAAACATGAAGGTGATGATTGAGAGCGGCCATAAATGAGCTAGCCCCCCACTGAGCTGTTCTCAGGGGCATCTAAAATTGTTTGCACTAAGTAATTGAATGTGTAAGCGCTAGTAAAACAATATATATATATATATATATAGCAGTCATGTTTCCAGGAATACGCTGAGGAAAAATAATAATGCAGACTCAATAAAATGAAAAAAGTCCTATAAGTCATGCAGTGAATTGAATCAACACTTTCCACTGAGAAACCTTGAGTCTTGTGAGAGTCACACGTTCCAGATAATACTGGAAATAAACAGCCTTTCTCTCTGCAGAGTATCCTGACTTATTTTGTTAAACAATACTTATTTAACCTGTTGTTATAGTGTACATAGTGCCAAAGCAGAGGCATAATAACTTCATGAGCTATGTCCTGCTGATTGCCTTGAATATAAATCATTTAGGTGTTAAGAGAAATCTTTCAAATAAGAATATGTGTGGTTTTGTTCAGAGCTGGGGTCGCATTGCTTGTTTTTCAAAACTAACATAAAATAGTCCATGAGTTCAAGAGATAGAGTGACCAAAGTCACTCCAAAGTAATAAAATTTTTACCAACAGCATGACCAATGACCATTTTTGAGTAACGCCAACTTCCACCATGCTGTTCCCATAGCCACCGCAACCTATTAATACCTGTCTCCATGAAGTCTGTGTGCGAAAGCGAACCCCTGTCACCTTGTACACTGAGGCAGCTATGACATCTGACATTAACAGGTGTGGCCTTGCTGAGAATTTCTCATTAAGCTCCTTAAAAAAAGATCAGGCTCCCTTCCTGCACATCATAGTTAGGAGAAATCTGACCCTGGTGCGTCTTTTCCCTCACCTCCAGTTCCGTACTCCACATCCCAGGAACCACGTTCTTATCGCTTATCTTTCTTTGAGACAGCTGTTGACACGCATATATAAAGTTGCTCCCAGTCCCAGTCAAGTGTATTGGTTCTGACTCTTCCATTTGTGTCTATGTGTGACCTTTTGTCTTAATCACTTTCGGAAGGTTAGCGATGTTAGGAGACGATATCCTGTTTACTGGAAGTTCTTGACAGTTTTCTGTCTGTCCCAACAGGCAAGATTTACAGCATTCTGGAGGTTTCCTCTTTACATGGGGGCAAAGGCATGTGTGTGGTCTCTCTCTTTCTTTTTATAGCTCTGACTGTGTATATGGAAATAGGGCAACGGAGGACAAGAATGGGTTTGAGGTCACCAAAAAGCTGGACATCGATACACCAAGCCTCCTGTCAGTCCCTCCATTCGGTCATGCATTCTGTTTCTTTTAATGGAAAATAAACCAGTGATTAGGAAAATTGTTTTAAACACATACAATTATATGATAACACATAACAGGAAATAAAAAGGAGGGAAATGCTAATGCCAAACAAATTGTAATTATTGCTTACTTGCCTCTGATTTGTCAACTCATTTTGCAAAAAAAAAAAAGATTTAATTGAAAATGTCCAAATGCAGATGTTCTCTACAATCGATGTCGAAGACTGCATTGTGAAAGGAAATGAGAAGATTGCGATGGTAATTGGAAACTGGGTAACCTAATGGAGATTTGTTAAAAGGCCTGCAGAGGCTCTGAAACTACCATGACATTTCTGAGACAAACATGTGGTATCAATTCAGAGCCTTTAATACTGTTAATATCACCTTAGAGCATCTCATCACATGATCCAACAAGCCAATGAAAAGTGCCTTGCAAAACATCAAAGGGAAATTTGAACAATAGTGGCTTTGATTTGCTGTTGTCATGAACGGTTGCACAGGCCTTCCTTAACAGAAAACTTTAATGGGCAAATCAAAAAACAAACCAGAGAGTCTCCTGGATGTGATTATAAATCACAACGTAACAGGATGAAGCTAGTTCTTAGTGTGGGATTAAGCTGGCCCTCAGGAAAAGGAGGTGAGACAGCAAGCAGCAGTGATAGTCTTTATTCCAAGTATACTTGTACTAATGTAGTAATGCAGATGACTGAGGAGGTAAAGGGAGTGCACAAGCAATAATGTTACTACGAAATATGGTCCAATGTGAATTGGCAAGGCAGCCAAACCAAAAACAAACCCCAAGAGATGCAAGTCACTCGGCAACAGCTCCCCGTACCACGAGGTGGAAAATGTGAGCAAAAATAAATGATGCACTCTGCAGTCCTACATACCGAGGTTTGTCATGCTCATCTGATCTGACAGGTTGAATGGAGACAGGCCGGGAGGGGAGGTAGAGGGTTCATCAGGGCAGACAGCAGCGCAGCGGGCAGCTGCTCAGCTGGATGCCCAGTAACACGTGATGCTGATGAGGCAGAGGCAACCTCCAGGCTCCGAGCGTGAGCCCAAATGGCCGCTGTTCACCAGCAGACCTCCCCATCACGCCTCCTCATGCCTGGAACAGACTCAAGACTGTCAGCAGTATCGTTATCGGTTGTACTTTGTAATAAGTGAGCGGAGAATAATACAGTATAATGGTTCAGGAAAAGGGTTTGTAACTCCGAGGTTGGCCAGCTGGTGCTTCAGTAAAATATATAAATGGACTGTATATAAAAATGCAATCTGTGTAAATCACTCTGGATAATTGAATGTACTGAATCCCTTGAAATTGGTGTGTAGAAGCAAAATCATGCTTTAAAGGGGTAATGAACACTAAATCACATGTTTTGAGTTATAAAGCTGAGTATCTTTTCCCCATTTCATAAATCATATATATCCTATTGTTAACAAAAAATTAATTAAGCCGTGCCACCGCATTTTGTGTCAAAAAGTCCAAACTGAAAAGGTAAAAACCTTTTTTCACGTAAGCAAGTCAACACCCCATCTCCCCTCTTGGTTGATGGATATTCAAACTGCGCAAATTAACGTTAGCCCTTTAATTTCAAACGCTTTTCCCCTTGCTGGCTCCGCCTACGTACCTATGACACATTACCGAATGGATCTATCACCTCTCCCCCCAAATGTAACTCCTCCCTCCTCCCCTCTCCCGTCTGTGCTCTCTCACTCGAGCCCAATTTGCGTCTTTTGAAATTGTGAAGTGGGCGGAGACAAAACAAAAGCCGGTGTTTATTACCTCTTTAAGGTAATATGTTATTCCGCCAATCACTACAAAGTTACCTGTAGTACTGTGTGGCCTGTAGTTTGGACAATATTTGCTAACTTCCTGCTGAGTGCATAGAAGGAGCACATGCGCTATAATGTCGGGGAGAGAGTGGTATTAATTGCATTCACATGGACATGGACTACATTCTGTTTTATAACACTAACCAAATGCTGTAAAGGGAATGATCGATTGACCAGATAAAAAATAGATGCTGTAAATTCTCACAAATGTATGAGGTCACTATAACTTCTCCTCCTTTTCATTTATGCTATGCTACCCTGGGGGTCTTGGCAAGGCCAAAGGAAACAAAATGGCAATCAATACAGTAAGTGAAGTGCATGCAATAAAATTTTAAGAGATTATCTCTAAGAGTCAAAAAGAGTGAAACTCAAAGCATTCAACTGCGCAAGGGGAAAACATAACGAGAATTTTAATTTTAATTTAAGCCCATGAATTTTAAAAGGTTACATAGAAAATTGGCATATTCATGACAATATAATCGTAGCTGTAACCGTGGTGCAGTAATCCCATGGAACAGTCAAACAGTTTTTTGTTCCCCAAACACAGCTGTAAATATTTATGGTTTATATTAAACACACTGCATTATACAACGGTGAACATGAAAAAAGAGACAAATGAAAGCTTCAAAAATCAAATGAGGCGTCCATTTTAGCTGCACCTCACCTCTCAGCATCATACTCCTCCACAGCCACCCATCCTTTTCATAATTTAGTAATGATACATTGTCTAGTTTGGTATCTTACTTGTGAATATTAACCAGTAAGATTGGACAGTTGCTTTTCTCACAGGAAGTCAAAGCTCATGTCAATAATACATCACAAATAAAATCTAATCCATCTTGTTTTTTTAAATATAGCGTGAGATAAATATACATTTCTCAACTCACCACCCAATTCAACAATGATTAACATAAATTAGCAACCGGTCTCATTTAATTTGTTAATGCATAAGTAGCTAGCATTAGCTACCGAGGGTGTGGGATTTCTTAAAATGGGCATTGTCATTGTCACAGGTGATTGCAATTGATGTGGCTGAGGCATGGCTCTTAATTTTCCACTTGAATAACCGTATCGACTTCAGAGCTTTGTTACAAAACTTTAGTGTTCAACCCAAAATAATATATCACGTAATGTGCCTTCTTGGAACTGGAGAACATTCCAATCACTGTCAGCGAGTGTGAAGATCTAATCTATTGCAAGATATTTCCTAGACATGAGAAAGGCTGGATAGTTTCTGTCAGGATTACAAAAAAATTGAAAAGAATATTCTGGGCTAATTTCAACAGAAACATGGTGAGGTGTGGTTTTTCACTAGCATAAGGAATGTCTCACATCATAGAAAGACTCCAGCCAAAAACCCATCCTCTACCATAAGGGTTTCTTTCGTTTTTCATATGCAGTAGAATTCTGCAGCATTTACACAAATGTTAACATATGGGTAGGAGAACAAACATTCTTATACATGTGCATACACACAATTACGCTGACACAAGCACGGATGTGCACACCACAGCTGCATACACACCCATCAACAGATATGCAAACACATGGATCCAGCCACAAACATATACATGCGTGTACACACACGCACAGTCGCACACACACGTACACTCACACGCGCATACTCACACTCACACATACACAATTCCCCCACAAAGGACAAGAAAAAAAGCCAAGAGAGAAAGAGAAGAAAATGAGATGGTTCATACATTCAAATGATGCATTTTCTCAACTGTCACAAAGCCAGTCTCAGAAACACCTACACTGGATCTGTCAACATATAGGTCCCTGAAAGTTTAAACCCACAGTGAATCTTTCCCTGTCAGACCTGGCCTAATATTACCGCATGCTTCACATGGTTTCAGATGTTACCACTGACATGTTGTGATTATCATTAGTATTAGTATTATTACGCAAAAAATTTGTGGTTAGAAAGTTCAGGGTCAGTGAATTGCTCATTCTTTATATGGCCATCTGAGTTTCACTTATGCTGTTTGCAAGCCTACAGTTTGCCCTCACTTATTACTAGTTTCAAACTGCATTTAGGCAATGAGATTCAAAAAGGGACATGTCCACCTCAAGCCCAGTCTGACGGACACCAGTAAATCTTCAGTGAGTGCTAACTTTAAATGCTTTGAAGTTCCCATCTCATTAACTGGTGACAACCAGTGTTCCCATAAAGCACTGAGATTTCTGGGCGGGGTTTAGCATGCTCTAGATTAGATCTGTCTGTGAGTTTGGCCTCCAGTGCGCGCCACACACAATAGACAGACACTTGGCAGAGCGCTGCTCAGGCTGTCTGCTGCGGCTGCGAAGAGCTTGCTCACGGCTCGCCAATCTACAACTCATTTTCTGATTGTGTCTCCACCCTTTTTCACACAGAATTCATAGTCAAAAATACATTTCAGGATCATCTTACATGCATTTTAGGACTGTGAAGTAGCAAGTTACACCAAAGCAGGTTGCATAGTTATTCAGCCACCATAAATTAATTTAAATAAAATGTATTCTATTAGTCATTTAAATTCAAGTTTTCTAAATAAAAATGGAGTCAATTGGAATCAGTTCATTGCGAAATATTTAGCTTCAGTAGACAGGCAGCAGCTCATAATGAGTTATATTTATACTATTCAAGAACAAAGAGAGAGGGTTGCAAAGGTCATACTGATTCTACAGAGGAAAACCTGTCACAGATTTATAAATTGAATATAAATGTATATTGCAAATGACCAAAATGAAAAGTAAAAATTATTCATCTTAAAATGACATGAAGGTTTAAATATTTGAAAAAACATTCTGTATATGGCCCATTTATTTATTGCATTGCAAGAAGCTCAGAATCTTTTAGTATTTGCATTTACATCAACATCATCTGATTTTGTTACATTGTTTGGCAGTATTTGGTACATGGATGCACAAATCCTGCATGACATGAGGAAATGTATATGTGTAGACTGTCTATAGATGCATATATTGCATGACATTTTTTCATCTATAATACATTTCATCTATAATTTATAACCTAAATTTGATAAACAAGTATCCTCACCTAATGTAGGCAGGTTGGGCTCAGGTTGGGTGTGTGCATGTACTTTACATTCCTGTAAAACTGGTAAAATCCAAAATATAGGTAGGTTGCATGCCATGTCAGAAAATACATGTGGTATTCTCCAAAAGCTTTACAGTATGACGATTTCTTGGAAGCAGTCATAGACAAGCTATTTTGTGAGACTCATAGATAAAAATTTGACAAAACGACGGAAGAGGTTCCATACAAAATGCAATGCTGCCACCTGGCGGTCAGAGGTTTTTTTGTGTGCCAATTTCATTTAAATTTGTAGTCAATGTGATAATTTCAAAATATTCTTTCTTGTGAGAACAAGGATAAATCATGGTTAAAATGTACGACATGATTAAAGTAGTCATTGTCATCTGTAGTCATTGCAACACATACAAATTGCTGCTAAAATTCTCATTTTAATCCATACCCTACGTGAAGATAACACACTGAATGTGCTGAACATACTGTATTATAAGAAGTAATCTATAATATAAAGTATGTTCATACTTCCTATTCTAAAACTGCTGCGCCCATTGAAAAGCGACTTAAAATGATAATACTGTCAAATGGCTTTGATAAAAAGTTCAGTGAAGTTAATGTGGCAAAATACTGGAAGCTATTGTCAGTTGTAGTCTACTGGAAGCGTCTGTTGATTTGCTTCCTGATAACAATTATTATACCATGCCCCTCACTGACTAAGGGGATTTGAATTTGCTGAACAAGAGCTCTTTGTTTGAAACAACGATTTGTTACTGGACCTTAGCTTCTGAATGTAATACTATATCTTCTTTATGCATATCTCATCATCAGAAAAAAATCATAAAAGCATGTTCCGGTCTGGTGCGGTGTCTGGAATCTGGACAAGGAAAAAAATAGTTAACATATTGAAATCCTGTCTTGGATACAGGAGCAGTTTGACTGGCCAAGATCACTGACCTGAACTGTTCCAGAAGAAAGTCTGATGCATGTAGTTTCTAGAAACATGAGTTGGCAGGACTTCTCAACTCAATGATCAATAAAATTTAATGTACAATGCTTTACATATGAGAAACACCTAATCTTTCATTTAGGTAAAAATTCATAAAGAAATTAATATTTTTTCAAAAAATTATGTCACAATTATTGGCATGCTAGAAATAGTTACAAACAAAACTTAATAGTTTTTTTTAAGCACACCTGAGTCTTTAGGAACTATTATGTGGTCATTGTCAACTTCCAGTTTCACTGGGGTATAAATATGAGGTGACACACATGCAGGCCAAAACCATCCATCAATATGGGGAATATCAGAGAACACACAAATGAGACAAAAGGTTGTTCACCTTCATAAATCAGGCAATGGCTATAGAAAAATAGCGTCATGTCTGAAACTACCCATCTCCACCATTAGTGCAACAATTAAGAAGTTTAAAGCAACTGGAGCTGTGATTAAACTGCCTGGAAGAGGACGAAAGTATAGTTTGCCCCCACGCACAGTGAGGAGCAGGGATGGAGGGGCAAGGATCACAGTTTCTGAACTGCAGAGTTGGTTGCATCCTGGGGTCACCAAGTCTCCAATAGTACAAATAGACGCCACCTCTATGCCACTAGCTATTTTGAAGGCTTGCCAGAAGGAATCCTCTGCTGTCATCATGCCGAAACGTAAGTGCCCGGAGCTAAAAGCTACCAGAATTTAGATTGGAACCTAGTGGTCAGACGAGACAACTCGATACCAAAGGGGGATCTGGCGTAAGGTGGTGGATCTGTGATGTTGTGGGGCTGTTTTTCCTCCTTCTTAGGATACATGTCATCATGGACTCCATCAAATACCTGGAGATTTTAGACTAAAATCTGGCTACCTCTGCCAGAAGGCTAAAAGTGGCTTGTGGCTGGATCGTCCAGCAGGGCAGTCATCCAAAGAATACCTCAAAATCGACACAAAAATGGTTAACTGACCAAACAATCAAAATCTCCAGAAGGATCTGGAGAGATTCTATATGGAGGAATGTAATAGGGCCTCTAAACCCTTGCTATGTGTTCTCCAACCTCATCAACATTACAGGAGAAGACGCAGTCCTGTTATCTTAGCAAAGGGGGGCACAAAGTACTAAATATAAGGATGCCAATAATTGTGGCATCTTCAAGATTATTTTGCATTAAAGATTTGTTTTTCCTCTGATCACTGGCATCACAATTAAACTATATAATTTCTCATTTTTCTGAGCATAGAAGACATTTGATGAACAATGAACTGAATTTAATCCTGCACTTTTATTAAAAGAGGTTGCCAATAATTCTGGTGGGCACTGTATACTAATGAGATGCAAAAGGTGGCCTAGACCTTATGTAATACTTCAATTGGCAAGTTCCACAGTAAATACGCATGGAATTTACCAGTTTTGCTATGAATACCTGCGGCATGTGTACTTGCACAAACCATAAAGTAGTTGTTACAACTAAAAACTCTCAAATGGTTTAACGGCTGAAAAGCACTCTTTACTTTTGCATGTTGACAGGAATGTAAATGGTTGTACCAACTTAAGCTGACCTTTTTAATACCGTATACTGCATTTGTAAATTTGCATCTGTAATATTCTGCAGTTAAACTATACATGTGCAGGTTGGGACTAACAATTATGCCATTAACAGACTCCTACCAGGACTCAGAAGTTCATGAGTCAGCCAGGGTTCCCTGGATTACCACAGGTCATCAGTTTTCATCAGTGAGCAATACAGTTTACACTAGTTGCATGTCCTGTAATGGTGAAAGCACAGTTACTGGCTTGTGGGTGAGCACATTTGATGAGTGCATATGCTTCAGCTACAGCGTACATTTTTTGGATGTGGGAGGCACAGAGGCAAACTCGGAAAACTAAATCAGATTTCACTACAGTATACATCAATGTACTCCAAATAAAGTTTGTTATTAAATAAATAGATGTGTAAAGGTTAGTGACTGTATTGTAGATATATTGTAGGTATGATTCTTGAAAAGAGTTAAATACTGTTTGTGTAGTAAAATGCTGTAGAACAGCTTTTAAATATGAAGCAAATATGGATTATCAATATATTTGAGGGATAGTGAAGAAAAACTGAAGAATATGAACCGCCACCCCCTGCTATAAAGAACAAAGAAAAAGAAAACATCTTCTTCCCTGGTAAAATAATCTGGAGTTACTTCTGAAAGTATTCCCTTTTCTGTCTAGACAGTCCTTTTCCTCGTTTTTCATCTTCCGTTACACTCGTTCCGTTTTGCATCAGGATTTCATTCAATTCTAAGGTCAAGGATTCTGAGAGTCCAGCAGCCAGACACCCCCCAACTGGTCTGATCCTAATGACTTACACAGCTGTTCTCCTCAGAATCATGATGCACCTCATGCCTTATAATGCTACCTAGAAGAAGAATTATGAATGACTCCCTCCATCCAATCACAGAAATAGGCTAGCTTTGTAATTGATTGGTGTGCATGCTAACTTAGCAGTCATTTAATTAGGAACCATCAAAGTATAATGTAAATCCTGACCCAAGTGGGCCCAGTGAAAAGAACATTTTACAGGTAACTGCCAAAATGAAGGAAACACCAACGGGAATTTACAACATCTAGACATCACCATTAAGGACTTTTGACCATAGTTGCCCCTAGTTTATGATGGCTTTCCCTCAGACCTCCATGCCAGCATCACCATCTCATACATCTCAAACATCAGCAAGTTCAGCAGTCTTAGTCACTGAACCTCCTGCCACGTTAGCCCCAACAATCTCCCCTCATTTTTGAGTATGCTGGGATGCTGTTTGCTCAATTAAAGGGATAGTTCGGAATTTTGGACATAATGTCTCAATTACGACTTACCCATGATGTAGTTGTTTGATGGAAACCATTTTCAGCTAATTCCATGCTGTCCCTTCTTTGGGACATACACACGTTGCTAATGGTAGCGCGACTCTAAGGTAACCGGTAGCATCCACTACCAAACGCACTTAAACACTCCACAGTGCACCCAAAGCAAATTAAATACGACGACAGTCTATCTGGGGAGCGATACTTTATGTTACCTACGAATGTATTGCCGGCACTGGTTGACTACAACAACAAAGAAGAGCAACAAGTTGCAATGGCCACGTTCGCTCCGCCGCCGTACTTCCACAGATAATATAGGTCAGCATAAAGTAAAGGATTCAACGATATTTTGACTTCAAAAATGATGGTATAAACACTCAAAATAACCCTGATAGACTGTCGTCGTATTTTATTTGCTTTGGGTGCACTCTGGAGTGTTTAAGTGCGTTTGGTAGTGGATGCTACCTTTGAGTTGCGCTAGCATTATCAACGTGTGTATGTCCAAAAGAAGGGACAGCATGGAATTAGCTGAAAATGGTTTCCATCAATCAACGACATCATGGGTATGTCGTAATTGAGACATTATGTCCAAAATTCTGAACTATCCCTTTAACTCAGGAACTATACCTATGTGGATGCACCTGCTTTCAATATACCTTGGGTGCATCCCAATATTTTTCACTCCTCGCCTCCTTTCTTCCACTCCTCTCCTCCACTCGTCTCGTACCCGGAAGTATGCAAAACTGCTTGTACATTTCAAGTGCAAGTAGTTGCATGTACAGTATACAATGTACCTGACATTGCGGTTCACGTTGAAACATTAATTAATATGTAACAATTAACATGTAATTAATATGAAATCAGCAACATTAGATTAGGACACAAAGATCCGTTTTTGGGGCACAGAGGAAGTGGTAGAAAGGAGGATGTATTGGGGCGCACCCCTTTTATCCCTTATTTATTCAGGTTTTCCCTTACTTTGGCAGTTACTTGTATTTAATATCATTCTATTATAAATCTATGGATTTTTCAGTTCCAAAGTTTAACATGTTAAAATATTTGACACAGAGATAATCTGTGAGGTGGTTTAGAGAGGCATGTTCACTCAGTACATGTTGATAAACTGTATACTCTTGCATGGATTCAGGTGATCTACTACACCACAATGTGCACAATGTGTACATCCAGACTGTGGTCAATAATGAAGACTTCTTCAAAATGTTCACAATAATTTAAGTTGCTCCCACAAAATAATCATGCCTTTTTGTTATTAGTGTTATTCCAGGAATGTAGAACAAATGGCAATGCATATGGTAGCAGGCTGAAATAATGAATTTTTTCTCTTAAAATATTTCAAAACTTTTAAACTGTTTGCCACACCCCAGTTTTAAGCCATTGGTATAAGTCCCTATTTTGCTAACGATGCCTTTCTTAAGGCTGTATTTATGTAAAAGGAAGACCAGAGCTGACCTCTGTAGACCAGTTCTGAGCACTGATCCCTGGGAGACCCCACTAGTGCTCTAATTAACAGTGCAAGTACAAGCTCAAAGGACCTTATCTCACAGTTAGGTTAACCGCATTATTGTTGATAATTTTAATGAATGTTTTCCATTTATGTGCTTTACACGGTAAGTAGAGCAAATAATAAATAGCACTCACATACTATCCTGACATGAATAGCATCTTATCAGCTATGCCCACCAGCGCAGCTGTTGTGTCTTTGGAGGTTTATCTGTTAGAATCTGTGTCTGGAATCAAACTGGATGGAACTGGATGTACAAATGTTCTCTTTGCCAGAGGCTGAAAACCCACAGCTCATTTGAAGGATCAAGGTAATAAAAGCAATGAGATCGAAATTACATCCTGATTATTATCACACAGCTGTTTAAGTTACTGAATTACACATCCAAACGTAAAGGCACACAGCTGTTTTCAGTTTCAACATTTCGTTTTGTAGTATGCAAAATGTGATTCATGAGAAAGCTTGTATTTCATACAAGTCAGTGTACCCCATTAAAGCTTCCCTCAATACATGTTTTAATCAAAAAGATTAAAACATTAGTTCCTAATTGGACAAAAGGACATTATTCCAGAGGAAACATTTGACATGGTAAGTGTTAATTCTTTTCTTTTTTTTATTCAGATGAAATGTAAAACTGCTTTACTCTAGAATGATCTTTTCTTCGGGAGAACTAAAGTTTAAATTGACCACTCCGAAGCCCCCAATGGGGCTGACTGGCACATTGATATGAGCAGATTCACCAGGACAGTTATAAGAGAAAGATTCATTGTCTCCCTCCCACCAGACTTACTTCACCCAACTTTTCCTCCTAATAAAATCAGGTGCAAAAACAGGGCAGGCCAAATGTTTCTCACCTGGACTGCCTGCATTCCGTCGAGGCCTGAAGACACACCTCTTCAGACTCCACCTTGACTGATATCCTCACCTAGGAATATCAGTTCCCTGTTTACTAGTTCCCTGTGTTTTCCTGTCTGTTTATTATAGTTTATACTAGTATTTGGAATGGAAGTGTGGTGTTGCTGATTTGCCCACAGCTTACTGTGAACTACAGTCGACGTTCATTGCTAGGGATAGCTACTACATTATGCGAAGGATGTGCTTTGCCTTGTCTGTTCTGTAGTGATCTTGATGATGTCTCTGTACGCACTTACTGTACGTCGCTTTGGATAAAAGCGTCTGCTAAATAAATGTAATGTAATGTAATGACTGCTGCTGGGGAAGACTTTTACCAGGGAACAGGTACTGAATCCTGAGTTTATCCCTTAATGTACTGTATAGAATAACACGTAATAGCAAAGCCTACTAGAAGTGGAATGGTTGCCAAGAAAACATATCATAATTGCAGGCAAGTTTATTTTTATTTATTTTCTTCTGATTGGCCAGTACCCTCTCTCTTTTTCTGTGCAAAGAATGTTTCTCCATAAATAGTTATTTTATTTTTTTAAATAGAAGTTTAACTGGACCATTTGTTTTTTTATCTGGCTGGTTGCTCTCAATGGAATTATGGTAACCAAATGAAAGCCTACAAACAAACAATACTGAACTTCTGCAGTACCACCATTCACTCTGCAACGTCTAAAAACTTCTTTCTGTGTATTGGTTTTCAGCTACATCCTATGAGTTACGTATGATGAGTGAGTCCCTCAGAAGCAACTTTGGTCAATGCTTTTGGCCTCCAACCATATGAGGCAGGCTCCATGGAGAGTTTCTCAGTTATTCAAAATGAGATCAACATGAAAAATGGAAAATTGTTAGAAAGGCTGAAGGTGAGGAATCTTCTAAGTCTGATATCGCTGATATTCCCCAGGTATTCAAGATTAAACTGGAAGTTGATCATTAGAACAAATGCAGCCCAATGGTCACAAGAAAATCTGTCAGACAGAAACCGTCTCCATGGTATACACCAGAAACGCGCAGGTTTAAACAAGCCTGTAGAAAATTGGAGCGAGATCTACCAAACTTGAGGTTTCTCGGCTTGCCTGGATAAACTCCCTGCATGCTTATAATTGTGTCCTCTCCACTGCTAGAATGGCCTATTTCTCTGAGTTGATTCATAACAATAAAAACAATCCTAAATTTTTATTTGATACCGTAGCAAAACTTACATGTAAACCCTCTCCCACATTTAGTTAATTTTTTACTGCAAATGATTTTATCAAGTTTTTTACATCCAAAGTAGACCAAATCAGAAATGTTGCTCTTGTTTACACCCTGGAGGGCGCATCTGGTGCACCTCAAGTCAGGCTCCCTTGTGCTCTTACCCAATTTGAGACTACTTCCTTTGAAAACTTTTCTAAATTGGTACTTTCTTCAAAGCCCACCACCTGCCAGCTGGACCCTATTCCCTGTAAATTTGTTAAGGATCTCCTTCCAATTGTTGGTCCGCCAATGCTACATATTATTAACAACTCGCTTCTCAGTGGAACTGTGCCCTCCGCTTTCAAAACAGCAGTTATTAAACCACTGTTAAAAAAAGTATAATCTAGATCCAGAAACAATTAGCCTAAAAATTATAGACCTCTCAATAATTTTTTTTCCTTTCCTTTCAAAAATCCTTGAGAAAATAGTAGCTAACCAACTCACAGAATATCTATACTGTAATCGACTATATGAAACACACCAATCTGGCTTCAGAAAATTTCACAGCATAGAAACTGCCCTGACCAAGGTGGTAAATTACCTGCTGCTTGCTGCTGATTCTGGTTTTATCTCCATTTTTACTGCTCCTTGACCTTATGCGGCTTTTGATACCATTGACCATAATGTTCTTCTGGACCGCCTTGAGAATTATGCTGCCGTTAGTTGCACAGCTCTTTCCTGGTTTAGATCATACCTATCAAACAGGACACATTTTGTTTTTTACAATAACTATACATCAAATCATGTCAGGGTTAACTACGGCGTGCCGCAGGGTTCCGTGCTAGCTCCGATTTTATTTTACATTCATATGCAGCCTCTCAGTAAACTAATTAAAAGATATGACTTAGGATTGCATTCATATGCAGATGATACTCAACTATACATTTCCATCAAACCAAATAATCTGCAAAAATTGGAGAAACTAGAGGCATGCCTAACTGCAGGATGGATGACGTGAAAACTGAAATGCTAATCCTTGGCCTTGGCCCTAAACAGCAGAGACTTAAATTCAATGATCTCAAGGTAAATTTTGACGGGTCTATATTATTGCATAGCTCCAGCATTAAGAATCTTGCTGTCACGTTTGATCCTGACCTTTCATTTGAAAAACACATTAATAACATTACAAAGACGGCCTACTTTTACCTCTGCAATATTGCCAAGATTTGACCTATCCTTTCTATGCCAGATGCAGAAATACTCATTTGTAACATCGAGAGTCGACTACTGCAATGCCCTTTTCTCTGGTTTACCCAAATGTAGCATTGGCAAACTCCAGCTTGTATTAAACGCTGCTGCTAGAATTTTAAACAGGACAAAAAAAGTATGATCATATTACCCCTGTCCTGATCTCTCTGCATTGGCTCCCAGTCCAAGCTAGAGCTGATTTTAAGATACTCCTTTTAACATACAAAGGACTAAATGGGCTTGCACCATCTTATCTATTAGATCTCATTATCCCCTAGACCCCTACACACCATCAAGGCTTCTCCGATCCCAGAATGCAGGTCTCCTGATGATCCAGAGGATTAAAAAGAAATCAGCAGGCAGCAGGGCTTTCTCTTACCGAGCACCCACCCATTGGAATAGCCTCCTCTCTCTGATCAGAGATGCTGATTCTGTTGAATCTTTTAAAAACAGACTCAAGACATATTTATTCTCACTATCATATAACCCTGCTATATGATGGTGACTTATCTTATCTGTCTGTTTCCATATTTCCATTTTTATTTGATCATTGTCCATGCTTTTTTATCTCTTTTACTGATTTTACTGCTTTTATTGTTTCTTTTATTGTATTTTATTTTGTACTTAGTTTTACCTAAATTGATTGTCTATTTTACTGTTTTTAAAATTACTTGTTTTAAATCCTTTTGAAGCCCTTTGAGGCATGTGTTGTGATATTGGACTCTAAACAAATAAAACTTGACTTAACTTGACTTGGTACATACATGTAATGACAATATTTTTTTTTTTTTTTTTAATCACTGCGGTAATCCTTGCCAGTGGCATCATTGCCAGGATAATTTTATACCCAAAGCAACTGTACATAGCCTATTTTGCTTCAGCCCATGCTGCTGTAAGCCTGTCATAACATGTCATAGAACCTTGTATATTTATTTTCTTTTTTATACAGATCTCTGATACAGCTCTGTATGCAAATAATGTTTAATGCAGGGGTTTCCAGTTGTATCTGAAAAGGACCAATGTGGATGCAGGTTTTTTTTTTTTTGACCAGCACAGCAAAACCTGGTTCAACTAATTAAGTAGAATCAGGAGTCTTAATGCTGGGCTAAAACAAAAACGTGCACCCACACCAGCCCTTTTCAGATAAGATCAGACATCCCTGGTTTAATAGAATAAAAGTGTTTGGGGAAAAACAGGTTTAAGAATTCACAGCCAGATATAAGGCATCTTCCTTTTTATTAAAAGTGAATATTTGACTCCCTTAAGTTTATCACTTGTAAATACTGACAAAATGCATTGTGGTTAGAATAAATGGCACAAAAATATGCAACTCTGTAACCTAGTTAACATAAGTTGCCTTCAAATATACTTTTTCCTCCCACTAACCTGCTTGGAAGTTAAGTGAAATGCAGTAAAATATACTGATTGTATATATAAATATGCTGTAATGTATTACAGGCATTTTTTTTTAACAGAAGCTCTTATGCAGAGCGACTTACACAATTTTACTTAATTCTTTTTTACATAGTATCCATTTATACAGCTGGATATCTGTACTGACATGTTTTCTGTAGATATCTGCTCTGTATCCATTCCATGGATGAAGAAATGCAATTCCATATAAAACCACTTGGTAGCAGTATAACCCTTTCTTTGTATATTGCATTTCTTTTGTTCCCAAATGCACGCTGTATGATATATTCTTTATAGTGAAATAATTTATAGGAAACCCCATATAATCCTTGCTTTAATGAGAATTAAAAATACTTCTGTCAGTTTTTGCACATTTAATGAAAATAACAGCTTCACTAATTAACCTGTGTGTTTTTTTTTGTCTCATATTTTTCAATTTCTACAATACTACAATTTCTACAATTCACTGGGGAAAGTATTACTCTTTGTTTCTCTGAGACAAAATGATATGTATAAAAAGTGCTGGTTTTTACACAGTAGTTGAGCTTTTGAAACAAGTTTAAAAGCCATAGAATTATCTGCAGGGATAAACAGGGAGGCAATGGCACAGTTTTTTAGTTTTAACTTGCCTAAGGATTGAACCAACCAATTTCTACTGCCAAACATTCAACGGTAGCTACTGTACATGCACACAATTAACAATGTATAGTCAGTCAAGAGTTGTTATAACTAAATTCTTTATTAAATAAGTATAGGCGTACTTTTGTATAAAAAAATGTTTAGCTGGTTAAGGATAACTAATAAATAAAATATCACTGCACTGATAAAAATTCAGAACGTGGATAATATGTAATTAAATACATATTTAAATTTCATTGCGTAATTAAATTGAAAAAGTTCAAATAATTGCATAATCAATGGTGAGGATATTTTTATCTTTTGTTCAGAAATTAATTTTGAATCTGAAATTATGAAGGAAATAAACTGAAATAGAAATTTGCATTATGTGAGAAGCACAACAGTACACCCATTAGATAAAAAGTCAAAGTGATGACTAATAAGTGCAGCAGTGATCTACAGGTTTCTGATACCAACAGAACCAACACCTGTCTTTGGGTAATATGAGAATGTGCAGCTCTCTGAATACTTATTCATATTACTATTATTATCTCTGTACCATTATTATTTTGAATATGCAACACCATGTGTAAAGCCCAAATTCCAAGTGAATAATAAATAACAGGTGCCTTGAATAACTGTTCACATCAGTACAGTATATGCAAGCTTTTGCTGAGAATGTTTATATGTAATGAGAATTATGGGTATTTAGTCCCCTCCCAGAAAACAACATTTCTTGTGACATCTTAAAGAATGAAGTCGGTCATGTCTGGTTCTTTTGAGGGGTCTGTTATTACTGCTACAAACCTGGCACCTCAATAACCGTATCATCAATAATACAGGAGAGAGCAAAGATGAGAGAATTCTTATCCCAGAGATTTCATCGACTGGGGGAGGAGAGAGTAAGTTGAGGTGACATTATGACAACAAGTTTAGCTGTGAGATATGTCTCTGCTACTGGGCAAAATTTGTTCAATATTTTATACTTTGAATCTATCTGTAAGTATTAAAAAAAAACGGTGTTAACACTTACTCCACAATGTTTTCTCATATTCCTGGTGCAGGGAATACAGCCCCCATAATTAAATAATTCAAAGAAAAATAATACTCTTGCAAACGAGAAAGGCCCCTAACTGAAACATTAACAGTTGATGTACGGTATATCATGTGTAGAAGAATTATTATTTTTTTTTTTAAATTACTGGATCCATAAGAAACCATCTTAATAGAGACTGTACAAAAGATCTGTTCATTATAAAGAGAGTGTTGTGCCAGGAAGGAAGTTGGGGTGCTGTCCACCAGGGGGCAGCACAGGCCCTACTCACAGGTATGGCGGCAGGTGTACTTGATTGTAATGAAATCAGTTGCTGCCTATTACCCATTAGTGGGCTTAATAAAAGGCCTGATAAATCAGACCTAAGGCAGACTGTGGGCTTGATTATTTGTTTTCTCTTTGTTGGTTTCTGAGAAGTTTTGGTTGCGAGAGTGGCGTTTGTTTTGTTTAAATGATTTTACAGTTACAGTTGATAGCCCAATTAAAAGGCAGCAAAAGAAACCTTTATTTTGTGTTATTTCTGTCTGTTTACCACGTGATACAGTGGGCCTCCCCAACCCTGCACTACAAGAGAAAAATTACAGCCGAGGCAAGAATGGTGAATGAAACTAACATGACTTAGTATTTCTCTCATGACCTTTAATGCCATCCCTAGCAACAGCTTTTAATGTACTTTATTTTTACTTCACTGGCATTTAGCAGGCACTCTTATCTAGGGAATATTAATGAAAACTCAAGTGTAAAGGGTTACATGTATGAAGATGCAATATATCTTGCTAGGCTACCTGTGTTGTTTATTATATCCAGTCTTTTTGCTCATCTTTATTGAGGGTGACAGTCATTTTTGAGGTAACTGTATATATTATATTTTGATATACAAAACCATCACTTTCTTGGAAGACTGTTATATAATACGTTCCTAATGCAGCGTGTATTTACAGATGGCTACTGTTTATAATAATGACCTGCCACATCCATCCATACCAGATACACATTTTCAACTACAAGGTGTGATGAGAGACTGAACACAAAATTTCTTAAATTATTACCTTTTGATTTTTTTCACAATAGAGAAGCAGCCATTCTATTTTCAGCAAACATTATTTTCAGAAATAAGAAAATGTCTGTTGCTTTCACGGACATTTCAAGGAATGGGCATTATGCTTATGATATTGTTGAAAGTTATTGAATCAGTGGTTGAAAGCTTTGCTTAAATAAGTACTCATTCTGTACAACGTTTTCTGTTTTTAAAGCACCACACATTAAAATGTATTTTCAAATTGCATTGGTGGTTTTTGCAAGACCACGTGGAAGGCCTTAGATCTAGCTTTCAGTGTTAAGTTGGGAAAATTATTGAATCCAATTTTCCATGGTTTTCTGACTTAAAAGAGTATATTTACTAAGGAATGGCCCCAGTGCCCCCTCCTCCTGCCCTAGTACAGTAGGCCCATCGTCTTTATGATGTGTTCGAGAGAGCCATTTATTTGCAAGAGGACTTGGCTTGTGGAACTCTGCAGGATGAGGAGCACTGCCAAGCACTCAAGTGATAGCTCTACTGATAGCCAGATATTGTACCCCTCTTGTGGATAAAGAGAACCCGACTGACCCATGCAGGACATTGTGATGTCTTCAAGCCTCAGTATCCTCCTCCTGTCACATTCCTCTGTGGAATAGCTTTAGTGGTGTGTCTTGTATTTATGTGAAATTCCCAGGGATTTGTGATGACCATAACTGCCGAGACACAAAAACCTCACCCAGTTCAAGCTGACACACTGAGTGTCTGTAGGATTCCCAGAAATGGGCTTTGTGTCCGATTACCTCACTCCAGCATCTCCAATATTTCTCCTTCTGGTGTTGTCACCCTGAGTTTGTTTATTTTTTCTTTTTCAGACAGATTTTTTTCCTTCTGATGCGTCAAACGGTATCTATAGGTTTTTGTTTCCTGTCTGGTGATATAAAGTCCAACTCGCATAATAGCTTATGGATGAACCAGTATTTATAAGCCAGGCTTGTCAGGCCGTTATGAGATATTATTGGATAATTAATCTAATATGCATTATCTACAGTATACAGTATATGCTTTGTGATAATATAATTTAAAAACAAAAAAGATATACAACCCCAATTCCAAAAAAGTTGGGACAGTATGTAAAATGCACATAAAAGCAGTGATTTGTAAATTCTCTTTTACATTTAATTGAAAACAGTACAAAGAAAATATATTTAATGTTTTACCTTATCAACATTATTGATTTTTGTAAATATATGCTAATTCTGAATTTGATGCCTGCAACACGTTCCAAAAAAGTTGGGACGGGCAAAAAAAAGACTGGGAAGCTCAAAAAAAACACCTGTTTGCCATTCCACAGGTAAACAGGTGATGCTATCATGACTGGGTATAAAAGGATATCAAAAGACTCTTGATATTTTATTTTCAGGTACTCTTAGAAGTGATACTATAACCTCTCTGCATTTGAATGGATCTCTATGGGAATTGGGAGGTGGGACTAGATTAAGATAGAAATTACACAGGAATAGTATGGAACCCATGGTTGGCTAAATGGCTGTAAGTAATCCAGTGTCTGAGGTATCAAATGAGCCTCAAACCATCACTCTGCTGCCAGATATGCAGTAGATATGGATGGATCACTTTAAGGGTTGTTTCTCCTGACTCATTTTCCTATTGAACTCTATGGAAAAATAAGCCAGGAGAAACAACCCTCCAAGTGATCCATCCATATCTACTATTCCTGTGTAATTTACAGCATAATCTAGTTCCACCCCCCAATTCCCATAGAGATCCATTCAAATGCAGAGGTTATAGTATCGCTGAAAATAAAATATCAATATCTTTTGATATCCTTTTATACCCAGTCATGATGGCATCACCTGTTTACCTGTAGAATGTTCCAAACAGGTGTTTTTTTAACTTCCCAGTGTGTTTTTTTTTTGGCTCTGTCCCAACTTTTTTGGAACGTGTTGTAGGCATCAAATTCGGAAATAGCGTATATTTACAAAAATTTATAAAGTTGATAAGGTAAAACATTAAATATATTTTCTTTGTACTGTTTTCAATTAAATATATGTAAAAGAGAATTTACAAATCACTGCTTTCTGCTTTTATGTGCATTTTACATACTGTCCCAACTTTTTTGGAATTGGGGTTGTAGTAAAATCATTAAAAAATGTAAATTACATTAACAGGTTATTCAGTCTCAATCTCAACCGGTCATTTTAACCATATCTCTGATAATAATAAACTTTATTTACAGTATACAGCCTTTAGTATTCATTCAGAAGCACCAATATGAGATGCAAAATACATATGCAATACCGATGACATGTATGTTGGGGGTGGGGGGTAGCTACGTACCTCTCCAACTTATGCCCTGGGAAGTTGACGGAAGCAGCTCAAGTCTCATGCTCAATGCCCATAGTTGGACTGTGTTGTGATTGAAAAAACATTATATATTGAATAATTGAAAATAACCCCATTCTATAATTTACAATGCAATATGAAAATGATTTGAACTGATTTGTGTGGCGTGGTGCTTGACTGGTGAAAATATAACATCCGTTTATTCAAGCTATTTGCTTTATACCTCAGAATCACTTTTCCCTGGTTCAGCACAATGCCTAATTTACAACAGTGCCATGTCAGCTGTAACATTTTACATATTCTGCCAACTCCAATTTAATAGTAATCACCAGCATGTAGAACTCAACTTAACTTTGGTTTCATACTAATGAATTGCATCTAGTACTAGTATCCTTATGGAGGTCATGCTGTATACTGACTTGGACATGTAAGACATTTAACACTAAATTAATCCATTGTGTCTTTACACCTGCACAGGAAGCCGCTAGAAGGATCATGTGCTCAGAGGAAATGGCGCCACTGCCAGTGCTTCCTCCTCCTTTTGTTTGCAAGCCCAACCAAAGTACTCAAAATGTCTCCAGTTAAAAATGTCCTCAGCTAAATGGACCCCACAAAAGTAAGTTGATAAAGGTATACAGCTGCTTGACAGATTAATCATTCTGTTTTACACTTTTTGTGGAAAAGACAAAAAGTTACACATTTATGCGTAAAGAAGACAAAAAGTTACACATGGGGGACGCACGGTAGCTAAGTTTGGTTTTGATTTCAACTTAACGTTACATACCTATTAAAACCCAAATTGGTGGCATTTTTAGCCAATATAGCTCAGTTATATAATCGCAAATCTAACTAAGGAAGTATTGTTTATCAGCTAAAAAGCAGTAACGTTACGTAGCTACATGCGGAGTTGTTTTCGGTAACGTTGTCATAAAATTTCTTACCGTGAAAAACGACGGCCTGTTTACAATTTCGGACAGATGTTAAGGTAAATATATCACCACGGCGGCACTTTCGCCACAAGTCAGCAATTATACCGGGAAATGCCCTCTTTGAAAACAAAAAACAAATGAAAATAAAAAGGCTAGTCTGTTACTGCATACCAGTTTTTGCTAAAGCTGCATCATAGCTATGATAACGCGGAGTTGTCAAAACTATAACGGCGCGGAAACCCTTTAAAAAAAACAAAATAAAAACCGTAGCCTATGACTATGACAACTTTAGGACTAAACAGGCCACATTTTAGTTAATAAAACTCAAGTAAGCTAACTTAGATATCCAGTGAGCACAAGTGGCATACAGAACTAGTTAAAAAAATTTTAGCAGCATTTTTTTTGTAAGTATAAACCGAACTATTTTATTTATTTATAATTTATTTATTGATTTATTTATTGAAGTATGAGCCGAAATACACCTTCCTGGCGTTTCTCCCCGGCCGTGGCGCAGCATGTAGCGCGGGTTAGCTAGTATTCCCGTGCACTTTGCGACATTGTTGGTTCGAATCCGACCTGTTTTCACATTACTCGCTTCCATTCCTCTTGTCTCTACACTGTGCTGTCCAATAAAGCTGAAAGGCTATTGCACGTATTTTAAGAAAGTATAGTCCATTTTAGTACTTATAAACCTTTGTAGCCACAA
This sequence comes from Synaphobranchus kaupii, assembly GCA_029718625.1. Classification (NCBI taxonomy): domain Eukaryota; kingdom Metazoa; phylum Chordata; class Actinopteri; order Anguilliformes; family Synaphobranchidae; genus Synaphobranchus; species Synaphobranchus kaupii. The sequence goes on along the minus strand of CM056377.1, from coordinate 103,802,411 downwards.
TGTCCTCTATGTCAGGTACCTTGAATGGAGAGAAAATGCTGTTAGCTAAGTTAGAGTGAAGGAAATTTAGAAGGAAATGTAGAGACCTACTCACTCCAAAAGTCTCTGGGACCTCAGATGGATATCTGGCTTCTCTGCCGAACATGAGGTAGAATGGGGAGTGCTTGGTGGTGATCTGTACTTTGGTGCGCAAGCCAAACATAGCTGCACTGAGGTGCAGATCCCAGTTCCAAGGCTTCTCATCCACCAATTTGGTGAGAGTTTTGAAACATATTGGCATTGTTATGAAATACTATTTCAATTGTGAAGCATAGCTTATGATTGCGATGTGTGACCCAAATCACACTGCTTAATACAATACCAAAATAGAACTATAGTACCATTTAGTGGTGTAAATGGGTCAAGGTCAGTTTAATGTCAAGTCCACATTACCTTGTCACTGTCCCATTCATCCTTTCAACCAATCCATTGGTCTGCAGATGGTATGGTGCGCAGAAGCTCCTCTCGATGTCCAGCTTTTGTCAGAGAGCCATATTCAGCTGAATTTCATGGACAACAGTCAGTTAGTACAAAAGAAAACTGAGTGAACGGAGCCTCAGCCATGTTTTTGGGTAATGAGACGGACTGCACAGGGAAAGATATTGAGAAATGATTGAAAATGCATTGTAATAGGACAATAGGACAGCACCTTATTCCTAAACTCCCCTCCTCGGTCGGTGAGAATTTGTTTTGGTGCACCAAACTTGAATTCAACAATGAACTGTGCAAATAATTCTACAATGCACTGTGCTACATCCTCAGCTTTCTTAGACTTCAGCGGATATGCCTCAGCCCACTTAGTCTTGTAGTCAATCAGGACATCCCTGTGCAGTCCGATTTAGCAACCGATAACCCGAACATTTAATCATGGCATGCTGAGTTTACTTACAGACATATGTGATTCGTCAGCTAGCCAGATCTGGACACTCTGGGAGTAAGGAGCACAACGAAGTGCAAAATGCAATAGAATCCTTCTTCATCCTATCCACAGTGCCCCCCTAGTGGTAGTCGTCGACTTCCCAATTATAGGATGCATATTTCTCTGAAATAATAAATTAGTACAGATTTAAGAATACTTATTTTTATGCGTATTATGTAGCCTATTTACACTGCCTGGCCAAAAAAAAAAGTCGCTGTTGCACCCTTCATGCATAGTGTCCAAAAGCCTCTGGAGGCACTGTTGTCATCTGGGGTTGCTTCTAGGCTCAGCAACATAATGCCGAAATAAAATGAAGTCAGCTGAGTACCTGAATGTACTGAATGACCAGGTTATCCCATCAATGGGCATATTCCAGGACGACAATGCCAACATTCATCGGGCCAGGCTCAAATTGTGAAAGAGTGGTTCAGTGAGCATGAGGAATCATTTTCACACATGATTTGGCCACCAGAGTCCTGACCTTAACCCCATTGAAAGTCTTTGTTATGTGCTGGAGAAGACTTTACGGAGTGGTTCGACTCTCCTGTCGTCAATACAAGATCTCGGTCAAAAATGAATGCAATTCTGGACGGAAATAAATGCTGTGACGCTGCATAAGGTTGTCGAAACAATACCACGACGAATGCGTGCCGTAATCAAATCTAACGGCGGTCCAACAAAATATTAGTGTGCAATTTTTTTTTTGGCCAGGCAGTGTATTAAACCTTTATTTAACCAGGCAGATCACTTAAGATACTATAGCCTATACTGTAGCCTATGTTACGATTCTGACATAAATGTATTCTGTTACAAATTTTTGAATGATAAATTACAGCCTCTTCTTAAATTTGAGCTTTAAACCATGGATGTGCAGTGAACTGTTTTTGAGATATTGACACTGAAATGAGACTAGTAGAAATTGGGTGTAAATTCCCTCTAGTGGGCCTAAAGTTAATAGGGTTAAAGTAATGTCGAATTTTTAACAGATTGGTTATCTAATTTTAAAAATGAACTAAATAAAATTTAAATGCAACTAAAATATATTTGTTTGCCATTATAAAATATTTTTTATGAGACATTTAATGTTATGTTTTGAATGTTATGTTATGATCTTTACCAGGGGTGCCAATAATAGTGGAGGGTACTGTAAATAAGTTTGTTTTTTTCCTGGACAGGCTATCTTCAAAAAATCATAACTGCAAAACTTTGAGTGCCCATCACAAAATTTTCCAAGATTGTTCCTTACATCATAATGCTTCTTCTTCATGCTACGATTTTGGTTTTAATTTATGAAATAGAGGCCATTCAAAGAGTTGTAAAACTTGGTGTAAACAATGATGTAAAACTTGGCTTTGTAGGTGCTATACTTTTGGAGATATAGTCAAGCCGGAAAGTCTGCACACCCCTTTCACCTTCTCCACGTTTTATTACGTTACAGACTTATACTACAATAGATTGAGTTCATTTTTTGCCTCAAACATCTACACACAATAGCCAATAATGACGAAGTGAAAACTGGTTTTTAGAAAATATGCAATTTTATAATACTGACAAAAAAGATGGGGAGCGTCGGTACACAGCCATTTTCAGCTCTTTCCACAGATGTTCAATTGGATTCAGGTCTGGGCTCTGGCTGGGCCACTCAAAGACATGCACAGACTTTCTCCGAAGCCACTCCTTTGTTCTCTTGGCTGTGTGCTTCGGGTCGTTGTCATGTTGGAAGGTAAACCTTCGCCCCAGTCTGAGGTCCAGAGCGCTCTGGAGCAGGTTTTCTTCAAGGATCTCGGTGTACTTAGCTGCATTCATCTTTCCCTCTATCAGGACTAGTCGCCCCGTTCCTGCTGCTGAAAAACATCCCCACATCATGATGCTGCCACCGCCATGCTTCACTGTAGGGATGGTATTAGCCAGGTGATGAGCGGTGCCTGGTTTCCTCCAGATGTGACGCTTGGTATTCAGGCCAAAATGTTCAATTTTGGTTTCATCAGACCAGAGAATCTTGATTCTCATGGTTTGAGAGTCCTCTAGGTGCCTTTTGGCAAACTCCAAGCGGGCTGTGATGTGCCTTTTACTAAGGAGGGGTTTCCGTCTGGCCACTCTACCATAAAGGCCTGATTGGTGGAGTGCTGCCTGGATGGTTGATCTTCTGAAAGGTTCTCCCATCTCCACAAGGATATGCTGGAGCTCTGTCAGAGTGACCCTCGGGTTCCTGCTCACCTCCCTGGCCAAGGCCCGTCTTCCCCGATTGCTCAGTTTGGCCGGGTGGCCAGGTCTAGGAAGATTCTTGGTGGTTCCAAACTTCTTCCATTTACGAATGATGGTGGCCACTGTGCTCTTTGGGACCCGTAAAGCTGCAGAGATTTTTCCGTACCCTTCTCCAGATCTATGCCTTGACACAATCCTGTTTCTGAGGTCTGCAGATAATTCCTTTGACCCCATGGCTTGGAGTTTGCTCTGACATGCACTGTCAACTGTGGGACCTTATATAGGCAGGTGTTGGCAATCCCCGATCATGTCCAATCAATTGAATTTATCACAGGTGGACTCCAATTAAGTTGTAGAAACATCTCAAGCAGTATCAGTGGAAACAAAATGCACCTCAGCTCACTTTTGGGTGTCATATCAAAGGGTGTGCACACTTGTGTACATATGATATTTTACATTTAGATTTTTAATAAATTAGCACAAATGTCTAAAAACCTGTTATGGGCTATTTTGTGTAGAATTTTGAGACAAAAAATGAACTCAATCTATTGTAGAATATGTCTGTAACGTAATAAAACGTGGAGAAGGTGAAAGGGGTGTGCAGACTTTCCGGCTTGACTGTACAAGTATTTAAAATTTGGAAGTCATGCTAATTAGTCAAAAGTCTGACCAGTGCCGCAAAAACTAACAAGCCAAATTACCAAAAGAATTAAGTTCTGGGGGTTTCTCATATAAGCAAATCATCACACCAAATATCATTTCAATCTGTGAGGGTCGGGTGAAAAATCGCATTGAAATGACACGGAATGACCCAGCTATGTTGGTCTACTGTATTTCAAACAACATGTACTCATCACTGGGAAGATTGGTTCAAACCTTCTCTCAAAGTAGCAACTTAAGTACTTACAGATCCAAAAAAGTTTTATTTTTTTATTTAAAGGTCCATTTTTTTTAGTTATTAGACAAAAATACAATTGAACCAAAAGGTAAATCCACATAGATTGAGCGTAGTCCTTGATTTTCTCAGTATTTTATTTTTTCAAAGTAAATTTCTTAAAATAGATTTCCTTCTGCTTCTTTTGTTGAAACAATGAAATTTTGACTTTTTCTTCATAATCCATGAACAATTATATGGCTTAGGAAAATGGTAAATCGTTACAGTTGATGTAAGTTCAGCATTATGTTCAGGAGGTTGGGAAATGATTAGCGCAACTTTATACTGGTCTATGGTCAGCACTATAACCAAGATAATAAAACTGATGTATAAAAAACTAAAGATATTAAAACGTTACTTCTATAAATATTTTCCTCTATACTGCTACTGTACTTCGCAGTAGGCAGCTTGCTGAACATTTAAACTCATCTATTCTAGCCGGGCTACAAAAAAACCCATGGAAGTTGAACGATGATTGCTCATTTATTATAACCTGGACTCCTTGCAAGGTCAGACCTCTCCTGTTTTTTTTCTTCAGAACACAAATGACCTTGCTGTCAGTAACCTTGACCCAGGTCTTGAGTGCCTACACTACCACAGTGAGGCTCTGACATAATTTGCCGTTTGGGAGGGGTTTTCTCTGCGTCCAGAAAGTAGTCACAGAAGATCGGGGATTGAATACGAGCTGACTTCTAGGCACTTTACAGTGAAAACCCCCATTTTTCCATCTCACCACAAACATTTAGACTTATAATAAATTGCTAGTGGGAAACGTCAATATTATTGAAGCTGTAGGCAGTTTTTGTTGTTTTTTATTACTCTTACCTCACATTTCCCCCCTTTCAATACAATGCAACCTAATTCAATGAAGCAAGAAGATGATCAGATGATCTTTATTTTGTCCATCTAAAAATAGTCACAGTCTAAATGAATGTTAGGGAGAGTAAGGGTTGGCTGCATTCAGAACATCCACTGGCAGTCGCATTAGATCAAATTCTTTTCAAAGCCCTTGACATAGAAGACTTAACCAGAATTAAATAAACAGTTTGAAATGCTCCCTGAGATTGTGTTGATACTGGCCAGCCCCTGTGCTTACAATGAAAAATATCCAGAATTACACAATTACCAAAACAAATAGTTCATGAAATGATGAGATATGAAGAAAAATATGAGACGGCACACATTATTGCAGAAAATCATCTAAGCTTGAGAAAGGGTTTGCAGTTCTTGTTAGAAGATGCAAAGATTATTTCCGCTATTCTGCAGGATATACTAATGGCCCCTGCGCTTAATCTCTTTTGCTATGTGATCCATCACTTGACAGAGGCACACTTCATTGCTTAGGAGCTCTGGTTGTGTTCCAGGTCATTCTCCTCCCTTACGCCAGATGTCTGACTCCAAGGCACAATCTGGTCGTCATGATTGTCACACAATTGGTGTGAAAAACACTTTTGAAGGCAGCTGGTGGGAGCACTGAACACAGAACACTGTGGGGAAGAGCAAGCGCAAAGTGGGGAAATTCCACTCTATCTATTTAGATTTAATATATGACAGTTTCTTCACTGTCCACATGTCTGCAAACCTTGACAGACCACTGTGCCAGTGCACCACCATTGTATTCAAATGGAGAGCTTCTTGTGAAAAATATGAGCCTTTGCCTTCGATGGATATTCACATACATTCCAGGATTTGATCAAGGTCTGCTGAATGTCTTTTAATTATAGCTGATTTTTATGAGGTTCTTTGTGCCAGAATACTCTCACAAAGAAAATGATTCTGCCAAAATAAATGGAATATTTTCCTCTCCTGACAGAAACTGTATCACTATTTCAACATTCGTCTTTTAACGCGAAGGCAGTGAGGCCAGCGAATAAGTGATAAAAATATGCAAGTAGTCAAACCAAATTCATGTGAAATAAGATATGGCACTGCCATTGTACTGACACACTGACTGATTCAAGTGTAATGTTTATAGAATTATGGATGATTACTAAAACATAATATACAGTATAATCATGATTATACACTGCCTGGCCAAAAAAAAAGTCGCCGTTGCACCCATCACGCATAGTGCCCACTGCACAAGCCTCTGGAGGCAGTGTTATGATTTGGGGTTGCTTCAATTGGTCAGGTCTAGTCTCAGCAATGCTATGCAGCAATAAAATGAAGTCAGCTGAGTACCTGAATGTACTGAATGACCAGGTTATCCCATCAATGGGCATATTCCAGGATGACAATGCCAAGATTCATTGGGCTCAAATTGTGAAAGAGTGGTTCAGGGAGCATGAGGAATCATTTTCACACATGAATTGGCCACCAGAGTCCTGACCTTAACCCCATTGAAAGTCTTTGGGATGTGCTGGAGAAGACTTTATGGAGTGGTTCGACTCTCCCGTCGTCAATACAAGATCTCGGCCAAAAATGAATGCAACTCTGGACGGAAATAAATGTTATTACGTTGCATAAGGTTGTCGAAACAATGCCACGACGAATGCGCTCCGTAATCAAAGCTAAAGGCGGTCCAATTAAATATTAGAGTGTACCTCTTTTTTTTTGGCCAGGCAGTGTATTATGCTGAAAAAAAACAGGTGTATTATGTTGGAAAAAACAGGCCCTCACAGTATTCCCCACCCCACCACTCTCTCACAGTGCCTTGGTTGTCACCCAAATGCAATCATCTGCCAAAGCAGATGATGTTTTGACAAAGTTGGACATTTGGAGCCCTGTAAAAATGTTCCTCCATTAAAACCCACCTATCAGATGTTTTTCATTTAGAGATAATATATCAAATGTCACAATGGGATGCATTACTTTCTTCCATCATAATATGAAATATTACCCGACAAACCAGTTTTTTTTATTGGTTATAATATTCATGATGATGATTATTATTATTAATATGATGATTATTAATATGATTTATTTTGTTCTAGTAGTAGGAATACTATGTACCCTTTACCTCATGTCATTTTGGAAATATTTGAAATGTGATATATGATGGATATTGAACAGATTCTGGTGCAATCTGGAGTCCCAAACCCTGAAGGTTTCAGTGAAAACACAGTACATGTGCAAGTTCTCTTTAGGCATGAACAGTGCCTTTCATCAGTGAGGAAGTAACATCGGGTGACATAAATATTGTTTACCAAGGTTTGACTGATCTCTATAAATCTACAAAAGTATTTAGCTAGTGTCAGTCAAAGCCCCTGAGGTATGCTGACAAAATACCATCCAATTATAGAGAATTATGTACAGGAATGGACTTCGTCTCCCCCAGTACAAGTCCAATGCAAAGCAGAACATGTCCTCACTGCTGATATTTTCCTACCCCCCCCCCCCCTTCTCTCTCTCTCTGCTTGCCTCCCTCCCTCCCTCCCTAGTGCAGGTCTCTCTCCGCATTGCAGCTGGATTGTAAGGAGTAGGAATTTCCATGGACGATTACAGTTTTAAACTATATTTATGGTGGGGAACTACTAGGCTGTTTATCTGCAGAAAGGGAGTAAACTGAACTGAAGTCATCTGTGGAAAACTCAACAGTTCAGATTTTGCAGATCAAGAACTGATACTTAACACATTCAAGTGTTAATGAATTCTCCCTTTATGCAAATAATGAGTAAAAGAATTGTTCCAATTACTGACAGTGCATGAAAAAAAATGTTTTTATTTAAATTTCTTTTTTCTTTTTTTACAAACGCCTATCAAATAAATACACCCGTGTAATATGGTATGGTGTCAAATCTGCAAAAAAAGATTTTATTCTGCGTTTTAATTGGTTTTCCAATGCCATGATTTCTCAAATAAAGAAACCAACAAACATCATCATTCAAAATATGAATATACAAGAATGTACAAACAATATCTCGTGTACCAGCACCACAGACTTCAGTGCAGTGTAGGTGTAGTTTAGTCTTGACACAATGCGGTTAATCCTTAATAATGCTGCTAATCCTAAATAATGCTACCGTGACTGATAGACTACAATGAATCCATACTGTTTCACATTTTTCAGTTTGTATGTACAGTTGAAGTCAGAAGTTTACATACACTTAGGTTGAAGTCATTAAAACTCATTTTTAACCACTCCACAGATTTCATGTTAGCAAACTATTGTGTTGGCAAGTCAGTTAGGATATCTACTTTGTGCATGACACAAGTAATTTTTCCAACAATTGTTTACAGACAGATTATTTCACTTTTAATTCACTATATCACAATTCCAGTGGGTCAGAAGTTTACATACACTAAGTTGACTGCCTTTAAATTTTTAATATTTGGTTGCATATCCTTTGCATGCCATGACTTCCTGATGTCTGTGACCCAACAACATCAAAAGACTCTTGATATCTTATTTTCTGGTACTCTTACAAGCAATACTATAATGTCTCTGCAGTTGAATGGATCTCTATGGGAATTGGGGGGTGGGACTAGATTTAGCTGTAAATTACACTGGAACAGTATGGAGTATGGTTGGCTAAATGGCTCTAAGTCATCAAGGGTCTGATGTATCAAACAAGCCTTAAATCATCACTCTGCTGCCAGAAATACAGTAGATATGGATGGATAACATGAAGGGTTTCTTCTCCTGACTTATTTTTCCGTAGAGTTCAATAGGAAAATTTGTCAGGAGAAACAACCCTTAAAGTGATCCATCCATATCTATTGCATATCTGGCAGCAGAGTGATGGTTTGAGGCTCGTTTGATACCTCAGACCCTTGATGACTTACAGCCATTTTACCAATCATGTATTCCATACTGTTCTAGCATAATTTACATAACTTAGTGTATGTAAACTTCTGACCCACTGGAATTGTGATATAGTGAATTAAAAGTGAAATAATCTGTCTGTAAACAATTGTTGGAAAAATTACTTGTGTCATGCACAAAGTAGATGTCCTAACTGACTTGACTGACACTATAGTTTGCTAACATGAAATCTGTGGAGTGGTTAAAACTTAGTTTTAATGACTTCAACCTAAGTGTATGTAAACTTCTGACTTCAACTGTATATGTACGTACTGTATATTGGTTAAACACAGTAAAATAGAACGTGACTGAAATTTGATTTATTTAAGTTTTTTACTGAAAATAAACAAACAAAAAAAACCTTAAATGCAACTTGAAATGTGAATTAATCTAATAATATTCAGTGCAAGGAAATCAAGCAAGACTTTTTTTATTTTACCATTTGGGGCAGTTGAATATTAGTTGAGTATTTTTTCCCTCATGTTGTTTTTATTGTTGAAATATTAGTGATTTGGTGAGCAGGTGCTCTCTGTGAATAAATGAGTGTCACATTCTTTGATAGCATGTGGACCAAAGCTCTGTCATCATAGTGATGTTCCTTCCCATCGTCCCCTGGTTGAAGCATGGTTTATCCACCTGGAAATCTGCCCCGCGGTCTTTTTTTAAAAACCTTTTCACATTAGGCAGTCCACCTCCCAGGAAATGGCTATTACGTCTGACAATAATTGGAATAATAAACTGAGGTATCAAATTTGATTTATCTCCAGGAAAAGCCATGGTCATCTGGAAGTAATCAGGTCCCATCCCCTTCGCAACCAACAGTGGCAAAGAGCCCTAGGATTCATTCAGTTGAGTGCAAACTCCATAGAGGAGCTGAATTGGAACTCATTTTTTGCATCAATGGGACACATGCTCTGCTGGCTAACTGATCATTACAGTGCAAGGATTGACTGGCATATGGAGCAAAGGGACTAGGATGAACCACCAGTATGAAATAGAGATCAGTGAATCTTCCCAGCATCAGTAAAAAGTAATTCCATAGGCGGTCAGCTATGCAGAGTCACTGAAATAAAGGTAAACCGGCCCAGGGTTAGACTCTTGCCTTGTAAATGAGTCAGTCAAATGATACATGGCTCGCAAGTCATTAACTCATGTATGGAACTTACTGCCTGACATTTCTTCAGAGACTTTTAAACTGCATCTGTGTCATTCATGTTGCACATGCACACACACACACTGAATAGGAAGTCCTTCCAGTGCTGCGTTCAGACTGCACTGCATGTCGTCTCTTATTGAATCGGTGTCAATAGAATACCTCTGAATCAGCCAACTGCTGATGTGATGTGCTCAGTGCCGAGGCGATTTTCATTTACTGGGGATGAAAAGCTTTTTTCTAATCAGTCTTCTCAGAGCATGTGTTCCGTACCAGGGATACTTACATCACTCAGCTTATCACAGCCCAGTGACAGCCTGGGCAACCTAAGCAAAGTTAATCCTGTGTAAGTGCCAAGAAAGGGGGGCAGTGCTGACCAGGCATCAGATGCATATGGGCCTTACCCCAAGTCCCAATGGATATGTTATACTCACCATGTGACCCCACCATATACTTACCTACAAGGCAAAAATGGTGCTGCGCATTTAACACCCTAGGGTGTATACTGTATATGAATATGTGGACTCATATAAACATGCTAGGCTGTGAAATGTACACCAGCAGTGTTACATTTACACAGACATTTTTGCTCTATACAATGTTCTGCTCACCCTACCATGGCTCCACAATGCATACGATCCACATGCGGTTACCTCCAACGGTCTCTGCTCCGCATGTCCAAAACCTGCCTACAGGCCCATGGAAGGACCTCTTCCCTAACCCCCTGGGAGCACCATGAAATGATGAGTCCACAGGCAATCTGTCTGAGCTCGCATCCATTGTGCCCTCTGCTTGTTTTCGGGCCGACAACTGGGTCATCGGGGCGAGATGACGACGAACAGAATTGACCCGGTGGCAACACAGTCCGTCCTCACATTAGCGTGCGCCCCATTAGTCTAGATCCCAGTTTTTGAACATGAGGTTCGGCGTGGCCTGAAAGAGAAAGAGTGTTAGTGTACAAAAGGACCTCGTGAGAGTGACCTTGACTGGCTGATGAAGGCCTGAAACGTTTGAGTGGGCCATGAGGAGTGTCCCGCAGACCGTCGCTCTCATTACCGCGCACGCTACAAAGCTTGCTTGTCTCTGACTAATTGAATGAAATGAGTGCTGAATAGGTCCTATTCAAACACAGCTGCAGATGCAGCCCAAGTACGATGCGGCTAGAAGTGTGACTAGCTGCTCTTTTTAGAATACGGTTGCGGCGCACACTGGCCAGGAAATAACGTCCTTTCTGCCCGCTCTGCAAAACTAATTTCCCAGGTCTTCTCTTCTCACCTCACCTGTGCCTGCCCTGAACCAAGAATGCTGATAGGTGGGTGTCCATACATCGGTTACACATTAACTCTGCACTTTAGTTTCAAGTAAATTGGCCAGGCCTGAGACTGCAGAATATTAGATCATTAGATTTTAACTGTCAATTAAAGAGAATGACATTAGCTGAATCGTATTGAATGTGTAGCGAGTCTAGGCTCTCAAATGTAGCTATCCATCTCTCTCACATATGTGATTGGACTCACTGAACAGGAGAATAAATTGCTTCTCCTTTCATTCACCAAGCAGATCTTTATATCTAGAATACATGTCCTCTGTATCTATCAGTAGCACAGGGAAGCTTGTTTTTCATGAGGCATTCTTCCTGTGTAACACATTACAGAATTCCTGCATTCTCTGGAGTACTGCTTAAACACAGTGGCAGAGCCCCCCATCTGTATATCCTGCTAATGACTTGCCCTGATGATGATTCATATCTTATACTCATATTTTTTACTTCTGCAAAATGCTGCCGAGTATTGCACTGTGCTACCTTGGCTTATTTTGTTATTAAATCTATTTTATATGCACCTTCTCTCTGAATGGGATAGCTGATTACATGGAACAGCTCTGGTAATTTCATTTGCTGACATGCATGATTCTTTATTGAGATTAAAATTAAATTATGTGTTATATGAAGAAAAACCTTGTCTCACAGTCAGCAACTAAACTATAAAATGAAATAATTTAAAACCAGTTTACAAAAAATATATAAACTGGACTTTGTATTCCACAATAGCAGCATAGACCCTTGTGGTTGATGATAAAATGTTTTATATGAAAACGGAAATGTACATATACTATCTTCTAAGACTGAGATTTGAAAGGTGGCGGATGAAAGAGGTTGAAATTTGAAAGATGACAAATGTTCTGTTTTTTGTTGGTATGACAGCCATTGGTTGACAGCCATGATAAGATGAAGCTGGTAGTCATCTTGTGTGAAGAAGTGAACAGAAGATGACATTCTTAATGTTAAAAAGTCTTTGGCTTCTTGATAAAACATATTTTGGTCTGGTTTGATTACCGTTCAATTCTTGAGTACTCCCACAATTCTACTGTTTGCATGGTCCTACAACAGACTCCACCACAAGTAATTATGAATGACTACCTACAATGCAAATTAGAAACAAAACCTAAAGCTTTCATTACAACTGGGATTGTATGTCCATCCATTTATGATTTTATTTGGACAAGATTGAAAATAAATGTAAATATGTACAAAGTTAAGGACAGTTTGCAGTTCTGATATGGAAACACACATACCCTTTAGTCTGAATCACACATTTCTCTCACCGCAACTGTTACGTCACCATTGGAGGTTTGACGACGAGTCCCACCGCATTCCCCCCTGCCCACAACCAATTACATCACCACGTGGGAACGTTGTGGCCTATTTGTGCCCCTTTGTTCAATCCTATTCCTGAGAGATTGAACCCCAGTGTAACACAGAGGCACTCATTTAAGGCGCAAATTCCAATATTAGGGTTGATGTTATACCAGAATTGTCCAAACACAGAAGGTTCTACTCAAGTACCACAGAGCAGTATTATGACTTATTATCAAAAAGTTTATTACATCACAATGACAATGTGAAATTTAGCCTGACTTTTTAGCTATTCAGAAGAACGTGTCCTCAAAGTATCTGTAAGGTCTCAATTTAAAGAATAAAAATGCTTGAGTAATCCAACTACAAGCCAAATATTTCCTTTACTGCGGGCTAATGTAATACTGAAGACAAAAAGACAGGCAGGGGTTTGTACATAGTCATATATGTGGATGCTTAAATCCAAAACCACCTTCCCCATAGAACTACACTATTCCCTACTGTCAGGATACTGTACATCTGAGCGGTTATTTTTCTGCTGTTTGGAGTGTTTTAGCCTTTATGGTCTGGGTAATCAAAGACTGCTGAAGTGGTACGGAGTCACTTCCCCTACACCCTCACAGGCGCAGTCAGAAGAGCTGAACAATACAACACAGGCTCTTGTAACAGATTGTGCATGTGTGCGTTATACAGTGGAAAGATGTACAAAAACACACAACTGCAAGGGGTTCAACAAAGTCTCAGAGAAACGGTGATCACAGGGAGGAATTCCAGCTGAACAAACTACGTGTAGATTCAACAGAGCTGGGGTGGGGGGGGGGGAACAAAAGGATACATTGGGTGGGGCATGGGGGGGGTTCCATTACTGATATAGCCCTGGGAGATTGAGAGCTCCACTGAAGCAATATATGAATGAATTATCTGAAGGATCACATTCTATACAACAGACCCTGTTATTAAAAACCAATAATAGGTACTCTTGTAAGTTCAGTGGCATGATGCTTTAAAATAACATATCCACGCCTCGCTGGGAGAGATATGTCTTCCTATGAAAAGATTCATTGGAGCGACTCCATTTTCTTAAATCTCGCATGCACTAGGTGCCACCGCTAAAGTGAGCAGGCATGTTTTTTTAACGCTTCGCTTTTCAGCAAGTCATTTTCCACCGTGAACAAACTGTGAAGGAATGCCGAGGAATTTCTCCCCACAGAAAATGTGTTTTACAGTTTCCTCTGCAGACTAACTGGATCATCTGGTGCTCATTTCTTTTAACCAACATTTTTATGTGATAGCTAGAGACCCCATGCCGCCTGTCGCAGTGGAGGGACTTTTGCTGCCCACTGTTTCCATGCGTTTCAGCTCCACTGAGTCCCCAGTCCCCCCATTACTTTTGGTTGAGTCTGTAGCCACTGTTGAGTACATCTGTATTTATAAGTTTGCTGCTCAAGTCAACACATGCAGCATTCTTCGTAGCCCTGCGTTAGAAATCCAGTACATCAGGTGCAGTCTTTTCTAACCGAAAATCGGCGACACGGTCATTAGCGCTGTGATGTCTAGCCACAAAGGCTTTGATTCACTCCCAAGTAGCAGCAGTGTTTTCATAACAATATAGCTCAATTTCAATCTAGTCCATTGCCCTGGCATGACAGCTGGGCGCCTTTGTTCTTAATCTAGCCCTCTATGCTGAACACGCCTACTGTGGCTTAACCCATTCACACAAACAGGAACAAATATCCCTCTCCACACTTAATACTCTGGAAACATGGCTTTATCAAAGGTCAAGTAGGCAGAAGGGACAACCTGCAGACAAGGGACAGTCAGAGATGCTAATATAAACAGAGTCCAATGAGAGTGAGACGTTTGCCTCGGCAGCCGAGAGGTCTCATTAGCACATCTCCTGTGAGCCTAGTGAGCAGCCTCAGTTACACTGGAATATTAGCCCACTTCCCTTAGGAACTGCTTATACATTCCTGTGTAGTGCCTGGCAACAGACCTCCCCTAAGCTTTATTCCAGTCCTCTTGATTATAATAAAGATGCCAGAGCAGAGACCTGGGAGAGAGATCAAACCAGGGTCTTTAGATGAATACCTCTGATTTAAAATGGCAATCAGCCTGGGTTTTGTTAGCCTCGGCTGAGTCGGGGTGAATGTTAGGCTGGGGATATGTGTAACCCAAGCTGTGCAACGACACCAGTGGATACATCAGGCTTATGGTTATGGGAAGTACAAATGTGTTTTTGCCCTCTTTTCTTTTTCTCCATTGAAATAGTTTAATTGACACCGAGGCTGATGGTTGGAGACCCTGGAGACCCTGGAACACAGGGGCAGTGAGCTAAAATTCCCAGGCAAAACAATGCAATTTGGCTGTTTCATTGAAGAGCTGATTAATGACCATCTTTCTTCACATTGTAAAACCCCCCAAAAATAATTTAATGTGCACTGAATGCACATTTTCAAGTAGGTTCATCTAGCACATTTTAATGTTTATAAGCACTGTACAGTTGCATACTGTGTAACATCCAGAACAATAATGCATATTTCATACTTTCACACAGTTTACAAAAGAAAACAAAAGCTCAGTCTCCAAAATACTGCTCCATGAACAGACACATTCTAGTAAAAAAACATACCCTATGATTCAAGCACAACCAAAATCTAATTCAGCAAATTGGCAGCAGAATCCAGTGCATTGCAGTTGGTCTCAATGGCTTTTCTTCTGCTCCAAATATCCAGCACCATGCCTTTCTTAGTATTTTTGAAAAAGAAAATACACACACGTACACACACACACACACACACACACACACACACATGCACGCACACACACATGCACGCACACACACAAAGGAAAATACAAGAAAGAGAAAAGCTGAGCTGAACAGCTCCTTTCTTTCTGCAGAGATCAGGTGCTTCAAACACAAGTCAATACTGGGATTATTACTGAGGCACAGGGGGCATTGGAAGTACAGGCTCCATGGACCATTCCACACCCAGCGCTGCGGAAACTTAATTAGCTGAGCTCTTTGAGCCAATCAAACACTGTCCGACAAGCTGCAACTGCAAGCCGTTCAAAGCCTCTTTCCGTGCCTTAACTCGTTATTGCAGTTTGCTTGATATCCAGATCTGACAAAGTTCCCAGATAGTCAACGACAGTTGTATGGAACTTAATCTGCCTATTATGTTAGCATTTTACTGCCATTTGTGTTAAGGGGTTGTTACGTGGCAATATAAAAGATCTTTTCTTTACATGTATTTCCTAATTCTCTAGGATGTCTTAAAGGTATTTGCTGAAGAAAATCACCAATTTGAAAATTACACAAAAACAATAAGTCATTTCAGTTCATATAGACCCTCACATAAATTCAGGAAGGTTAAACCAAGGGATGTAGTCATGGATACTGATATACAGCATATGAGGATGTAGTTCTTCAGATAGCAACCTTTTCATCGCTGCGGCATGACAGGTATAGGGTGCAGAATAAATGAGGGGCCATTATTCTGCACTGGCTGGCGACCCTGTGCAAAATTAAATATCACAAGGTGAGCGCTGGAAATGAAATTCAAAATAGCCACATGAGAAAAAAAACTGACCAAAGACAGACTAGTAACTGAATACACATTCCAAGAAATCTAACAAAACTGCCTAATTCATAATCAGTTACAATGCATTCTATCAAAATATATTCTCATATACATAATGTGTATATACCTCAAATATATTCTGATATACATCTTGAATCCATTACAAATATATAATTTAAATGAATATATCTGACAAATGGCTGTTCAGATAGAGGTCCATATAAAAAAGGATGGTTCTTCCATATGGGGGAGCTGATTTATATTGCAAACCACCATGGGAAAACTCTTTGGATATTTCATCACTGCCAGGACATCTGTATAAGTAAACAATCTGGAATATTTAACATCAGAGGTATACAATAGGGAACATGTATACAACCAAAGCTGAACGTTACCATGGTGCCATTAGATCAGCTAGAATCTCCTTTAAAAAATAATAAAAACAGTGGTTAAGCAGACAGGGTTAATTGTGTAATTGTGTCTCTAAGGCTCTACACATTTTGGAAACAAAAAACATTTGGCTCAAACCCCTCCCACCCTTAGAACTGGTCCAAGGTCACTGTTTTCGCATGACAATCCTTATTGTACACTTGTGCATGACTGGGTCCTGATGTCTGCTGGCGCAGTCTTTCCTAGTCACAGCGCTACTGGAAGCAGGCCATCCCTTTAAAAGAAGAAGTGTAGCAGAAAGATGGAGGAGAGGGGGAGCCTCCAATTTGGAACTTATTAAAAAGTCTACACCGTTGAGACTGCTGAAGGGTAAAGAATAGTTGCCATGCGAGAGCAAAACACAGGAAGGAGGTGGAGAAAGAAGAACGATGGTCAGAATTTAGCTAAAAAACGTGAGAAGCTGGGTTGTAAAGGTCCACTTACATACTTAGTCCACTTTGCTCTCCTGCGAAGAGTCTGCGCTGCATCTACAGTCTCAGTTAAACATTAGACACTGATTATATGTACATTTCATTTTGCCTGAGAGAACAACTAGTTCCAGTAGCAATGAGAGTACTTTAGGCGGAGGAGAGGGGGACAGCAGTACCTAGTGGCAGGAGGGAAGGGCCCTTTTACAATGGGAGTCCCTGGGAGTAATAACCTCAGGCACTCACTGCTGCTCTTTCACACCATTCCCCACCTAGGTAACTGCAACATCGCAGCTCAAATGTAGCAGTCATGGAAACTCAAAGCACGCATTGCCATGATCACTGGCTTTCAATGGTGGTGGAATGTGAGCTGCTGCAACAGGGCTTCTAGTGGCTCGTGAAGCACTGGACATCATTCTGTTACAGTCACTTTCTGTGACCTGCAAAGATTCCCCAATTAGTAAAGATGACTGATTGAAGCTTTCCACTAATTTCTTATGACTAAAACTGATACAGCCTTCAATATGTTACATATTCACCCCGGCCATACAGATAGCCCCTGACAAGGCTTATTGCTGTTGACTGGATGGAAAAACACAAATCACAAGTTAAATAGTGTCAGCTGAATCATCAATGGACAATTCTAGTAACATGTACAACAGTGCAATTAGCTTGAATTAAGTTATAGAATATTTAATTTGATTATATTGATACTACTGTACCGAAAGTAACACAATTACCAAAAGCAACAATATCCAGTCATGTTAAAATTGTATCTATTATAACAACCAATGACATACCTGGTTTACAGCTAAATTGTATTGCAATTGATGTTATATCTTAAGGATGGCATTACACATACATTTACAATTACACAGGTGTGCTTAAGTACACTTGTAATGACAGCAACATGGCATTATCAACCACAGCTACTGCAATAGACCCCAAATAAAAATTTTAATTGACATTTTGGCTACTCACAAAAAGTACATGTACAAACCAATTAGAAATGGATTATGGTTTTGCAATAGCACTGTTCCTGAAACATCGACTGACTCTGTCCGGTGTGTGATTAATGCTTAGCAGGTCAGTAAACAATTTAATATAACTGGGAGTTATATTATACAAGTAAAATTCCAACAAATGAAGTCCTTTTTTTAACAAAAGCAGTGCTGCCAACCTCCACACTCTTTGAGGACACTGGCTGTGAAGTGCCTGTTCTGAACTCACTGCCTTCATCGGCTAAACATGGAGGGAGTTGCACTGAAATAAACTATGCAACAGTGCTTATGGAACTAAGGACTGGACACCACTCCTCACCCCGTGAGGCAGGAAATGAAACACACCTGAGGAGCACTGCACTATGCAACCCGATTAACCGTGGCTACACCACCAACGTCAACCAACCAGCAACCCCCCTGTACCTCTGCAGAATTTTCACTGGAGGGCTGAACACTTAAATGCCTCCTAACAGAAACGCTACAGGGATGATGCAATTGGAGCAGGAGGGTTTAAACTGCTGGCGCGTCTCACAAAAACGTCACGTCGTCCTGCGACTGCACCCAGCGCCAGTGGGCGTCGTACTCCAGGTGCATTTTGCTGTTCAGCTTGCACCCCTCCAGGTCAATCTTGCCGTTCTTGTAGGGCTTGAGTTTGGGGCTCTGGCTCTTGCCCAGCTTCTCGGCGAGGCAGGCCCGGGCCGACTCCGGGGCGCCCACCTGCCTGACCCCCTTATCTGTGAAACCATTACTTTTGGCCGGCTGCATCTGGCCGCCGTCCTTGCTGGAGGACGCAGCTCTCCCGGCCTCCTGCGCTTTGGATCCCTCCGTGGCCAGCTTGGCCCAGACGGGCGGCTCCTCTTTAAGGTGCTCGGACCTGACCGGGGGGGGGGCCCACCGCCGCGCCCCCGGTCCGGTCGGGAGCCTCCGACCCCATGGGGGTGGAGCAGAGGACGGATTCGGAGCTGGAGGGGTAGTATTCGTCCATGTCGTCAGCCAGGGTGTCCAGGTAGCTGCCGATCGAGATGTTGTCCAGCTTGTCGTTGGGGTCCTGCAGGCTGCTCCAGCTGCCCCTCAGGGAGGTGTCCGGCCCCTCGCCCAGACTGTACTGGCTGCTGGTTAGGCTGCTGCAGTGGCTGGTCAGGGTGCTGCGCTCCTCCAGGAGCCACTTGACCGCCTCGATGCCCTCGTGCACCGCCAGCAGCTGCTGCAGGATCTTCACGTCGACAGAGCGCAGGTGTGCCTGGGGGCAGTCAGGGGGAGAGACCAGGACAAAGGGAAACGATAAACCGGGATTTAGAGAAAAGGGAGGGGGTACAAACAGGAAGAAAGGGATGGGGGAGGGAGTGAGGGTGGAGCGATGAAAAACCAGAGAGAAGGAAGAGTTGACAGGAACAGATGGGGGAGGGGAGAAGAATGGACAGACAGCAGTTAGATTAATTTGTCTATAAAACTCATGTCGTGGGTAAACAATGTTTATTCCCATGTCAAAGCCCTAAATAATGAATGCAAACAGAAAAGGATACAACTCCCACTACCACAGTCTTAGTGTACGGGGGAGCGGGTGAAGCTAGATAAGCAAAAAGAAAGAAAAAACGTTGCGTGAAAACACACACAATTCATTACAGGAAATTGCCATGTAGGGGAGGCTAAAAGATGTAATGTTGCTCAGAGAATAACGGTCAGCATCAATCCTCCTCCTGCCAAGCAAAACATCTAAGCAGCAACCATCCCAAAAAACACTATGCTCTCTGGGGGAGGACTGCCAGATGAACAACCATCCCCAAAACGCTGTGCTCTCTGGGGGAGGGCTGCGAAATGAACAACCATCTCCAAAACACTGTGCTCTCTGGGGGAGGGTTGCCAGATGAATCCATGAAGCTTTGTAACAGCAGCAGGGTCACAGCGACATGCCAGTCAGTGCCCACAGAGCTGACCGATGTGCCAGTCAGTGCCCACAGAGCTGACCGATGTGCCAGTCAGTGCCCACAGAGCTGACCGATGTGGCAGTCAGTGCCCACAGAGCTGACCGATGTGCCAGTCGGTGCCCACAGAGCTGACCGATGTGCCAGTCAGTGCCCACAGAGCTGACCAATGTGCCAGTCGGTGCCCACAGAGCTGACCGATGTGCCAGTCGGTGCCCACAGAGCTGACCGATGTGCCAGTCGGTGCCCACAGAGCTGACCGATGTGACAGCCTGTCCAATGGGACACATACACAGGAGGCGCGGAGCACTCTGCCTCCACTGTGTACCGTTCTCCCACCCCCCGCTCTGCCTTCCTGTGACCCTGCAGGTCACTCGATAACGCAGCCCCCAGGGAACCATTGATCATTCCGCACTCCTCCCAGCCCACACTTCCTCCATCGCCATCACCCACCACACAATGCGCTAGAGCAGTGGTTCCCAACCTCCGTCCTGGGGGACCCCTGTGTATGCTGGTTCTCATTCCAACCACAATTGCAATCTCTGAAGTTTAACAAGCTGTTAATTTTTCTTGATTATGGGCTTTTCATGTTCAGAGGGATTATTTATCCTCTTAAGCCGAAAGTATCTATATATGCCATGAAGAATAAAGGTCCCCTGTACACATTGTGCCCATCATGTTATATTGAAAAAAATGACATGAAGAGGCAACAAATTATTTTTTTAACTGATCAACTTAAAAATTGAGGAGAATCAATAGGCTCCTAATTGGTGAAAAAGTGGACACATGGCCAGCAAAACTAACCTTTTCGTAGATAATGAAGAATTCAAAGACAAAGCAAATGACAACGAGCCAAACCTGCATTGTGTTAATAAGTTTAAAGGAAAAAAGTATGAAAGAACGTAAACGTATGTTATTAATTAGGAGCCTATTGATTCATCTCAGTCTTTAATTTGACCAGTTACAAATTTTTGTGTGGTCAGGCTGGTCAAAGGGTGTGCATGATTATGCCACCCAAACTGTGACAAAGCTAATTAAATGAAGGCTCCATAAATTCAGAGTGGATGTACACAGAATTCACCAACGGCACGTTTGTACTCGGCTGGAGATAAATACTTACATAGACATTAAAGAGCGGTGTTAGCTAAATGAGCTTGGATATGGGCTACAGCCACATAATGAAACAATCAAACAGGGAGGCCACCCCTTCAATGAACCCTTCTACAGCACGACCATAAAACAAGAGGTGACCAATAGAGACTGACATTTATGACTGTAAGATTTCTCTCTCTGTCATCCACGCTGTCACATCAGAAAATCACTTAGCAGTGAGAACAAGGATCCCGGCTAGAGCCCAGGAGCTCAGGCAGACGGATGTGGCAAGCGAACTGGACACACGGACGGCCTGCTACACCAGTACAAGAGCTGCATCTCCCTGAGCTGCTGACAGATTTCTGCTGATACCAAACTCCTTAAATTAGAGGGTGGAAAAAAAGAGAAAATTATTTGTGCGTGCCACGATAAAAGAGCTGGCATCCAGGAGCACGGACGTCAGGGCTTTCGCGGCGGGCAGAGCCCGTGTGAGCCGCGAGTTTAACGAGCGATGCCGGAAACACCGTCAGGGCTCCAAGCTGAGTTCCCTGCTGACGAAGGCGTCCCAGCCGTGCCCCTCTGTGTGGGAGTCTGGAGGAAGCCAGGAGCGGACTTGGGAATCTGCCATGCAGCGTCCCAGAGAGGAAGGAGCGCCTCTTAGCACAGCCTTGAGAGAGCCCGTTTCCAACCACAGCTGCCGCCACTGTGCCAGCCCAGGCGTCTGCCGTCTAATCCCTGTGAGTTAGCGCAACTCGTTTTCCCTTCAGCAGCATGAACCATATCTCAACCACGCAATAAACACTCAGCAGTGGCTGTCACAGGCGTTTCTAATAGGTAAGCAGCTTCCAGTGGCCTCACAATATCATGGCCTTGTGATATGTGACTTAGTTCCCATCTCCACTTGAATATTCATTAAAGTATTTCATTATATAGACTGCAGGTACCAAAAGCTTACAAAATCCATTACAATAAAACGGTAGAGCTATCAAACCAGTAAAAAACAAACTACACCACATTCTGTGAGAAGAGGATTAAGTAAGTGTTCATCTAACGTCAACCCAAAAACATATTGTGACTCAGGAAGAAACATTAAATAAGACATTATATTCCACCTTTCAAATATCTTCATTAGCTTTGCAACAAGGGGGAAGAACTGTTCATACACCACCAACATGTAGCACAAATCTGAGTGATATTTTGTAGACATTTTGTGTTGGAATGCTCACCACAGATTATTCACTGTAGAAGATTGATTTGCTGTATGATAAGTACCATGGGATCTTTAATAGGGTTTAACATCTCATCAACTTAATCTGGTATCTCAAGTAGCACAGTATCACTGTTACCAAACAGGGACATCAGACACTACTTGGTCCAGAAGGCAGGGGGGATAGCTCCACCATCTCTCCACCAACACCCCATCAAATGTCAACCCTTTTTTTCCAAGGAGGTTTCCATTGAAAGCAACCAAGTCCAGCCCTGTTTTGTTTCTGTCAGCTGAAAAGAAAAAGCCACCAAGCAGTAAGGCTGCTGACTAAACCATTTGTGAAACACTCTCCCACTTTTCTCTAACAATTAATCACCCTGTTGTCATGGTCTCTATTCTACATTAACGAACATGCTCACTTAATCACTACCACACTGTGAAGGAGATTCATGCTAATAGGCTTTCAGATGAAGTTTGCTGTAACAGCACCAGATGAAAAAAAGGCATACAATAGAACCAAAAATACAATACTCTAGATACTTCAGTGTATTCTCAAATAATGGTTATCCAACTTGAAGTATTAATAAACACACACTATTTTACCCCTTTATTTCTCCAAAATGGTTCTGAGACCCAGTGAAAACTTTAATAGTATTCAGCTATCAGCTCAATTACATCCAAAAAGAGATTTAGAGGGTGTCCAGAACCATGGATGTGAAACAATGTGCATAAAATATTACTAAGGAATAAATTGGAACACCTGGGAATTTGGTGCCTGAAGGATAAAACTACAAAGGATTATAGTGCACATAAAGACACTCACTGTATCAATGTGTTTGGCTTCCTCTACACCAAAACTGCACTAGACTAGCATTTGAATTTCACATTTTACCTCTTCTCACATTCCCCAGTTGTCTTTCATAGTTAAACTCATACTGCTAGTGTACAATGATGGATTCACCACTAACAATACGGAGTCTTTTTAGAACAAAAAATGTCGTTGCAGTGAATATGCTGAAACTGTCTGACAGTTTCAATGAATTCATTGCAACTTCACTTTTAATTATACATGCAAGTCATTTGTTACAGCCTACATTGTGTGAAAAACCTCTGTAAAAGAGTTCTGAATGTTTTAAGAGCATTGAGAACAAACAAGTAAGCAAGACAGTTTGGAAGCAATTTAAGGAGATGCACCCAATCTGCCATTGAAGGGACACTAAGGGACATGCTGGCATCAAATCTCTGACAGCTGGCACTCCATCTAATGAACTGGATTAACATAGTTCATTTCATTCCCTTTACACTAGAGGATAAGAGATTTCGCCCTGTGATTCATGGCAGATACCATTTGCTAACTGAACATTGTTCATCCTTCAATGTGACAAAAGCTTCATATGCACTTACTTATAAAGCTAGGAAAATGAACCATTTATCTGCACTGATTTGTTCCTTAAAACAGTGTAATTTACACTTGCTGATCCTAACACTCTCAAAATCTTTTACAAGAAAACAAATATACACTGCCTGGCCAAAAAAAAAGTCGCCGTTGCACCCGTCATGCATAGTGTCCACTGTACAAGCCTCTGGAGGCAGTGTTATGATCTGGGGTTGCTTCAATTGGTCAGGTCTAGGCTCAGCAATGTTATGCAGCAATAAAATGAAGTCAGCTGAGTACCAGAATGTACTGAATGACCAGGTTATCCCATCAATGGGCATATTCCAGGACGACAATGCCAAGATTCATCAGGCTCAAATTGTGAAAGAGTGGTTCGGGGAGCATGAGGAATCATTTTCACACATGAATTGGCCACCAGAGTCCAGACCTTAACCCCATTGAAAGTCTTTGGGATGTTCTGGAGAAGACTTTACGGAGTGGTTCGACTCTCCCTTTGTTAATACAAGATCTCGGCCAAAAATGAATGCAACTCTGGGCGGAAATAAATGTTGTGACATTGCATAAGGTTGTCGAAACAATGCCACGACGAATGCACACCGTAATCAAAGCTAAAGGTGGTCCAACGAAATATTAGAGTGTGCAACTTTTTTTTTGGCCAGGCAGTGTATTTTGCTGTTGCTAGGATGCCTGGTCACAGTTTGACCTGAGCTAACAATCAAGCCAAGGTTCTAGTTTGTGGGCTAAGTATAAGTTTAAGAAACTTAACAGCGATCCAGGTTATTCTTTCTCGTTGTGTGTCTCATGATGTACCAATGAAGCTGTGGTAAGTATAGTGGTTTCAGACCTGTGAGAAAGGCTAGTAGCACCTTGTTCAAAAAATAAAGTTGAAACAGAAGCAGTGCAACAGAATGAAATCTATAGAAAAAGAAAAATGCAATTTTACTATCTTTTCCTCGTGAAGTTTTCCATGACGAATAGCACTGCCAGGTGTTTTTAAAGCATCAGCAGCTAGCAGCGCTAGTCCTTCTGCAGAGTGCTATGAAGAGGGGGAAGCTAATATCCTGACAAGCAGTGTTCCACAGCACAAGTACATTGTGCAGAGTACTGTGCAGGCCGTGTATTCTGCAGGAATAGACAGCTGGTGCTGTCTCTGTCCTTCAGCTTTCACAGAGGGGAGCAAGGCTGACTCACGCCCGCTCCATCTGCACAGCCTGTGAGACAGCGAGAGGGTGAGAGCATAAGGTGCTGGGCAATACACAGCGCCAATCTGGATCTTTTTAAATGAGACATCAAGGAGGATGGTCAGTGTAGGAGGATGCTGTTACAGTCAGACACAATTCAAAACTGAGTTTCTAGAGGTGACCAGAGAGAGAGCCCGATTAAAAATGTAGCCAATGCTGACAGTAAATTTCACCTGTGTTTGCAGCACCGCTGCACCCTATGAAAGTTAACTCTGAATATGATCTCAAATGGTCTGTATCAGTGTCGACTAGACGCCCACGTGTTGGCAGCAAGAAAACTTAATGACTGCAAAGACTTCCAACCACAGAACATTATAAACCCATAAACATGACAAGTGTTACTTTAAATGAATTAATTGTGCCTTTTTTGCAATATTTCTGGAGTAAATAATACACAGTCTGGTTGTAATTTTGCATATTAACTATACATATATATGGATATATGACCAAAAGATCCAGTGTCTTATTTAAGTATTTACACACTGGGGTCCTCTAGTCACAGTTATACCCTCAAGGACCCAGGCAGATTATACTACATCTTGGCCTCACACACTCTCTAACACCTGGGTTTTCAACATGGGGTTTGTGGACCCCTGGGGGTACCTGAAGGTATTGTAGGGGGTCCCTGGCCAGACTTGATATGCAATAACTCTATATTGATTTGAGAAGATACTACTAAATATAAATCCTATTTTTAAATATAACCGTTTTTAACTTATGATGGGGGTCCCCTGGATGCCTTTGAGACTGGTTGGGGGTCCCTGGATCAGAAAAGGTTGAAAACCCCTCCTCTAACACACAGATCCCTGTACTGTGACTGACTGAAGCAGGAACACAATGACATGGTACAGTCTCATAACTTCATCCTATCATTGAGCAACTGACAGCAGTAATGGCCCTTGATTTGACTGATGTATTTGAAAAAGAATGTGCACACTGTGTGAGAACATGTTTCTTCTGAGAACGTACCACTCTGGTGCACTCTGTCAAAAGCACTAGATTATGAAATGGAAAGAATATCATTCACTTCAGAGGAGAGAACAATCAATTCTCTGGAAGTCAATCTGTTTATTTTATTTAAGACCTAGGGATTCTTAAAATATGGACATTCTTCAAACTTTGCTCAGACAGATCTTGTGGATGCAAACATTAACATTGTGTAATCTATTTAAGGTTGTTCTCCTTTTCAAAATACATGAGCCTTTTCCTATGTTTTTTCCCCAGCTGTACTTAAGAAGCCCAATGATAGTGTAGAGACTTTAAAAATAGTCAAAACATAACCATGCTCCTACTGTACTGTACATGTAGTGTGTACTCATATCAAATTACAGCAGTCTACTCTCAGGTCAGGGTCATAAGCACAACGTTTAGCCATAGCCATTCTCAGGGGTGTATATCAACGCAAAAGGCATAATGATACTGCTCTGGGATGAGCTTTTGTACACCATTTTGTGAACAGAGCAAAGAAAAAAAGTGAGAAACGAGTGAAGGACAACCATGGCCGTTAGGTAAGGGAATTCTGATGAGAGTGCGCTGTCTG
The DNA here is from genome assembly GCA_029718625.1 of Synaphobranchus kaupii. Lineage (NCBI taxonomy): Eukaryota > Metazoa > Chordata > Actinopteri > Anguilliformes > Synaphobranchidae > Synaphobranchus > Synaphobranchus kaupii. The sequence continues at coordinate 103,775,945 of CM056377.1, read as the reverse complement.
TGGCTGAGGGAATCCACTCACAGAGCGGCAGCCAGGCTCAGCACCACATAAGCAGCTCTTCCGAAAGGTGCCTGTTCATTACACAAATGTCCATGCCATCCTCAGACTTAGGCTGATGAATGGAGTTGACTGCCAACAAATCATGTGGCCGTCGTGCAGTGCTGCCCGGTGATTTGAGGCAGTTAGGCTTGCACCAATGTTTACAATTCAATCATGATGATGACACGATGGCAAATGACACGCCATGGCTGATTTCCTCTGGGACAGGCTAAATGCGTCTCTCTAAATGCATCTCTCAGGATAAACAAAAGAGCTCAACAGCGTGCCTACAGTCTGATGTGGAGAAAAAGGTCACACAAGCCAATGAGGATGCCACGAGAATGCCTTAAATCGAAGGGAAAATAAAACATAGAACCACCTACTATATGGCCGAAAGTATGAGGACACCCCTTGGTCTGGGGCTGTTTTTCATGGTTTAGGCTAGGCCCCTTACTTCTAGTGAAGGCAAATCTTAATGCTACAGCATACAATGACATTCTAGACAATTCTGTGCTTCCAACTTTGTGGCAACAATTTGAGCAAGGCCCCTTCCTGTTTCAGAATGACAGTGTCCCTGTGCACAAAGCAAGGTCCATACAGAAATGGTTTGTCGAGATTGGTGTGGAAGAACTTGACTAGCCTGTACAGAACCCTGACCTCAACCTCATCAAACACATTTTGGATCAATTGGAAAGCCAACGGCGAGCCAGGGCTAATTGCCCGACCTCACTAATGCTCTTCTGGCTGAATGGAAACAAATCCATGCAGCAATGTACCAACATCTAGTGGAAAGCCTTTCCAGGAGAGTGGAGGCTGTTATAGCAGCAAAGGGTGGGCCAACTCCATATTAATGCCCATGATTTTGGAATGAGCTGCTGGATGAGCAGGTGTCCATATACCTTTGTCCATGTAGTGTAGTTCATCACTAGGAACTCAAAATATGGCCTGCTCATAACTGTGCTTAAAAACATTGGACAATCTCTCATGCAACAATCTTTCATGCCACAATGTAGCACTGTGAGGTACTACAGGGAAAACATTTGTTTTCCATAGTAGAAGACAGCATACTTTGGGATTCACAAGTGAATATTGATTAGCATGCATTGTTTTATTTGCTTGTTATCAACATGATGATCCTGACTACAGCAGTTAAATTAAAAGCATGCAAAATAAGTCTCTGCCCAAAATAGAAAGTAGAATTATGTGTGCAGCATTCTTCAGGTCTAACCAACAGAAGTCGCCACACAGTGAGATGTGGTTTTGACCACCACAGTGAGATGCTCATAGAGCATCTTTGACCCCACTAATCATGGAAAATGCTAGGTGTCCTGAGCTAGGAGGTCCAGAGATACAAGTTGACATAGAGAACTGCATCTCATTGGAATAGTATTTGGTTTCACTTTGAATCTAAAGCATGTCAGTTATTTACAATGACAATACATTTCCTGAGACAATGACTGAAAACAGTCACCAATGGAGGGACAACTGTCCGGGGAGAATGTGGCACACTTCAATATCACCCAAAAGCCTTCCATTGTAGCCCACTGCTGACAAAAAAGAAAAAATCAGTGACTAAAAGTACATCTGTGACTAGAAGTTCTATAGCATTTCAGTAGCTACAGAATGGGAATAAATCCTTTTTGAGATGTTACAGGGATTTTATGGGCCAAAGAGTTTAGGAGCTGTGCCAAAGAAATAGAACAGAAACCAAGTAGTCTATATGGACCAGAAAATTTTGTCCAAAATGTTACACAAAAACACTGCAGTTATTGCATGTGGAACTGCCTTGTAATCATCATTAGTACAGTAGCTACATATCTTGTATAGCATCCAAACCTCAAACAGGCAGCAACATATATTGGTATCTCCTAGCAACAAAGCCACCTGCCGCGGTTGGCTCCGCGAAATGAAGCTAAATTTATTACTTGTCTCGTTTTTTCCGATATCGAAGAGTTTAAATTGCAAAAAAAACCCAATGTAGCCTAATTCTAAATCCGCTTTGTTAGGTTACAACTTCCCAGGAGAAAAAAAAACGCGTTTTTAAATATGTCTGCTCAAGGTTATGGAGAGATGCCGTGTCTTATATTATTTTATAGGCTAGCCTACTCGGTGTCGTAAAAGCATGTGTGTGAAACAGTGTTTGAGTGTCCATTTAATATTTCGCATAGTGTCTGAAGGTGATATGACAATATAGACACTTAACCAAACGCGTTACCAATAATTAAGAGAATATAACTTAAGGCGCAAATGGATGAGCTTACCATTTCCAGTTTTAAGTCTCTTAATTTTTCAGTGAGGCCCTTTCTCCCGAGGTCCAGATCTTTACCCTCTTGTGTTTTTACAATGCTGTCTCCACGATGCGAGGAATCTTCCCGCATCCACTTAAGCAGTCCCTCTGGCGTTTTTCTCCCAATTTTCAGCTCTAGGTCTTTTAAATCTGGTATCGTCTCATGGACATTACCTTCCTCCATAATTTTCCGTTTTATTTCTTTAATTATTTCTAATATTTATATTAGGCTAAATGTCATTGACAGCTAAGAGAGCAAGATCAGCTAATTGTGGAAATATCTATTCATCATAATTTAGTGGAAGCATTTTAATAACGAGAATGTGTTCCGCCACCGAGGTTTAAAAATGCTGCATCGCTCTATCAAAAGAAATAAATAAATAAACTAGAGCTTCCTAATAGTTAGCTACTGACACAGGCTGCCAGCAGTTAAAAACAGCCCACACACTTGCGGAAATTTCATTTGGATACTGCAAACACAGTATTTTTCGGTCTGCGTGAAAACGAGCTCTCTCACTTTCCCCCGAATTCTCCAGGTCCTCCATTTATGTAATTTCCATTCAAAGGTTGAAATGAATGCATCCACAGACCACAGCTTTCCAAAGAGATGCGTTGGCTAGCTACAAGTTACATCGCGTTCAGACAGCTTGCTAGAGACTAATTGTATCGCATCATCTCATCATGTCAGATATTTCCAGGCTAACCATATGTAGGCTATATACCGGCGCAGCAAAGATCATTATATTGGAATAGAAGATCCATTTCCCGTCTTTCTGAAAATACCTCACACAATTTTCTCATGTCAGGCGATCTTTAACCAAAGTATCTGGACACAGATTCCACCTGCATGAAAGATAGCAGCTACCGAAGCAGAAAACAACACGAAAGCGCAACTTAGCCACCGTAAATATAGTAATACGACAACATAACCGTAATATACATAATATAAAAGTAAAATATTTATCATGTTGACAATATTTTCAATACCAGATATCCTAAAAAAAACTACGAAAGGCACTACTATATATTATATTGCCACAATTACTATCAGTCATTATTGTAATTGCTTTTGGTGGTTTCAGCACTGCTGCCACCATATGCCATCAATATGGTTATGTTTTAAACATAACCACATTGAGATTGTTCTTGTAGCTTAGTTGTGGTGGTAATAAGAGCAGTGCTATTGCTTTCTTTTATCATACAGTCATACTATCATAGTAGCATATATTTTTGCTCACGAGAAATAATTTGGTTAGACTGAAAATAATTCCAACAGAGAGCAGAGGTAAACAATGTATACCTCCAAAGAATATCCAAAGCACGCATTGAGATAATATTGGCTGAGAAACCTTCTAATGATTAGAAAAACAGGGCATGGCACCACTCCGTTGCCCAGGCTCCTTAAGTACCAGAAGTGAGAAAAAATGTCTTTAAAAGAGTCTTAAAACTTTTTATTCCCATAGAGGACACAGAGTTTTACTCTTTGTGCATGCCGAATATTGCATTGTACACATAATGTCAATATCAACCAGAAATCACTGGATAGAGATATTATAAATTTATTATAGATTCAGTGATATATTAAGTTGTAATGAGAAATATGTACAAATCTATTCTCTTTAAAAATATTATTGAATGACATGCACACACACACACACAGGATAGAAAGTTTTACAACCCTACAGAAAAAGGCTTCAATTCATCCTGAAATTAAATCATGGCAATTTCAAACATACAGAGGAAATATAAAGAGAGGTTGCTGACTGATGTGACTATATACCGTATTACATGAAAAATAGTAATTTCAGCATAGTTGATCTCTACTCAGAACAGATCAGAGATCACATTTAGGCAGATTAATGATTAAGAAGATTATATGTATGGTAAATGACGGTTATCTGTAATCAGCAGATGCTTTCGCATAAATGGGACACATCCTAATTCTCCAAAGAAAATGTATTTGCTTTGGTCTGTATGGATAGGGAGGTTACCATGGTCAGTAAACCTGTATCAGATACCCAATGTCTCAATCACATGATCAATCACATGACCAATAGAACAGAAATGTACTTGGCTTGACTTTGTAAAGGGCCACAAACTGAGAGGAATCTAGATACCATGGCAACAGTTGTTAAATGTAAAAATTAAATATTTATCATCCACCTCCTACACACGCACCAGGTGTGCAATCCATCCGTTGTTTCACTGACTTCAAACAGGATTGCAATAAATACACCACATTTGCTGTGGAAAGTATACCATGGGGGTCGGCCATACAGAATGTTATATGATTGATATTCACAGAAGACAGAGTGTCTGGCTGTGAAGCAGAGTTGAATGATACAGATTACCCGTGCTCCACAGATGCATTCCCTGCACTCTGCATATTCACCTTAGTGTTCCTTCTGGCTTTGGGCCCATGCTGATGACATCATTAAACAGCTGCAGCTCAATGGTAACAATTTCCCTCATGTTAAAGCCATTTTGAGGGATAATAGGGAAAAAAAATAGAACAGTCTCAGCTTTTCCAGCTCAACTGAAGGAAAATATTTGAGAAAAAAAAGAACAGGAAAGCACAGCGTCAAACGAAGCGAATCTGTGCACACACAAGCTTTCTCTTAGTTGTTGCTGCGACTATTTTATTGTCAACTGCCCTTATTTGTCTAAGATCTCTATCCCCTGTGAGACTTCTGCAATGCACTTCAATAAACCAAAATAAACAGGCATGTGGAGGCAAATCACTGGGTTGTAAGTAACATATGCTTGAACCTTTAATGTCATATGGTTTATTTTATCATAAAATACTTAAGAGAATGTAGGAAACGATATTGACAAAAATGAAAGCCCAGGGATTGATTATAGGGACTGCAGTAAATAAATGTTTCTGATTTAGCATACTCAGATGGAAGTAAAATCAGTATGGAAACATCATGGGAAAATGCAAAAAAGAGGGAAACAATTCCCAAATGCTATTCAGATGTTCAACAGCTATGCATTGTTTAGAATCTTTGAGTCTCTACAGGAAATGACTGTTCTTACCTTTTAGCCAAGAAGTAGCACAACCGTAAGAGTTAGAGCTGTTTGTATGATAGATTGCAAAGCCAGGACTTTGTTTGTATTTGCTGGGCTGATATAAATTGAAAATGATAAAAGCTTACCTGTGTCCCCTACGTTCTGAGGGTGAGCAACACTTGCAGGTGCTCAGGGACCTTGCTTAGCATTATTGAAATTAGTTTAGCATTATTAGCCTGAAAAAACAAAATTTATCATAGATTTTTGATCATCATTAGCACCCCCAAAAATGGTTACAAAAATCTGTCATAATAACAGAGGTGTAGCCTACACGTTTTCCTGTTTTATCCTGAGTGCAGAATTGATGTTTTATTAGAGCCTTCAAAGTTACCAAAAAGATGATTATGTTGCAACTGTGACATACATGAGGCTAAAAGTCAAAATACAGTCAAGCCCGAAAGTCTGCACACCCCTTTCACCTTCTCCACATTTTATTACGTTACAGACATATTCTACAATAGATTGAGTTCATATTTTGTCTCGAAATTCCACACAAAATAGCCCATAATGACAAAGTGAAAACAGGTTTTTAGACATTTGTGCTAATTTATTAAAAATCAAAATGTAAAATATCATATGTACACAAGTGTGCACACCCTTTGATATGACACCCAAAAGTGAGCTGAGGTGCATTTTGTTTCCACTGATACTGCTTGAGATGTTTCTACAACTTAATTGGAGTCCACCTGTGATAAATTCAATTGATTGGACATGATTGGGGATTGCCAACACCTGCCTATATAAGGTCCCACAGTTGACAGTGCATGTCAGAGCAAACTCCAAGCCATGGGGTCAAAGGAATTATCTGCAGACCTCAGAAACAGGATTGTGTCAAGGCATAGATCTGGAGAAGGGTACGGAAAAATCTCTGCAGCTTTACAGGTCCCAAAGAGCACAGTGGCCACCATCATTCATAAATGGAAGAAGTTTGGAACCACCAAGAATCTTCCTAGACCTGGCCGCCCGGCCAAATTGAGCAATCGGGGAAGACGGTCCTTGGCCAGGGAGGTGAGCAGGAACCCGAGGGTCACTCTGACAGAGCTCCAGCGTATCCTTGTGGAGATGGGAGAACCTTTCAGAAGATCAACCATCCAGGCAGCGCTCCACCAATTAGGCCTTTATGGTAGAGTGGCCAGACGGAAACCCCTCCTTAGTAAAAGGTACATCACAGCCCGCTTGGAGTTTGCCAAAAGGCACCTAGAGGACTCTCAAACCATGAGAATCAAGATTCTCTGGTCTGATGTAACCAAAATTGAACCTTTTGGCCTGAATACCAAGCGTCACGTCTGGAGGAAACCAGGCACCGCTCATCACCTGGCTAATACCATCCCTACAGTGAAGCATGGCGGTGGCAGCATCATGATGTGGGGATGTTTTTCAGCAGCGGGAACGGGGCGACTAGTCCTGATAGAGGGAAAGATGAATGCAGCTAAGTACACCGAGATCCTTGAAGAAAACCTGCTCCAGAGCGCTCTGGACCTCAGACTGGGGCGAAGGTTTACCTTCCAACATGACAACGACCCGAAGCACACAGCCAAGAGAACAAAGGAGTGGTTTCGGAGAAAGTCTGTGCATGTCCTTGAGTGGCCCAGCCAGAGCCCAGACCTGAATCCAATTGAACATCTATGGAAAGAGCTGAAAATGGCTGTGTACCGACGCTCCCCATCCAACCTGACGGAGCTTGCAAGGATATGCCAAGAGGAATGGGCAAAAATGTCCAGAAACAAGTGTGCCAAGCTCGTAGCTTCTTTCCCAAGACGCCTTGAAGCTGTAATCGCCAAAGGTGCAGCAACCAAGTATTAGGCCAAGGGTGTGTACAGATATGTAACCCCTAAATAACCTATTTTTGTCAGTAAAATAAAATTGCATATTTTCTAAAAACCAGTTTTCACTTCGTCATTATTGGCTATTGTGTGTAGATGTTTGAGGCAAAAAATGAACTCAATCTATTGTAGTATAAGTCTGTAACGTAATAAAACGTGGAGAAGGTGAAAGGGGTGTGCAGACTTTCCGGCTTGACTGTAACTGCTGCATTTTAATACAAAATAGTGTTCATGGGCATATTTTTAAAAAGAACATATCTACCCTCCAGTGGTGGAATGCAGGATTGCAATTCAATAACGCATTTGTGGACGCAGCTGGGCTTCATGATATTGAGAGTAGCCTATTAGCATTTTGAGCCTATAAGCATTTTGAACCACATTTCAAAATGTAACACATTTTGGGGATGATTTACTAAGACCTGTAGTGTCTGCAAAACCTTTTAGCACACGCAAAACCAATAACATGACAAATGATTGGTCATGGTATTTGTTTTGCACCAATCATTGGTTGTGTTATTAGTTTTGCTTGTGCTAAATTATATTTGAACCCGCTAAAGGTCTTAGGTCTTATTAAATCAGGCCCTTGGTGATACACAGTAAAATAAAATATATCCAGTTTATTAAGTTCAGGTGTACACAAGTGTCAATTAAATGACTTATCATAAACATACACACAACACATAAGACCCAATAGCAACACCGGTCTGTCCATGAAGCCATATAGTACGAGAGCTAAGAGTACACATGCATGGCTGAGGGACTCGCCTCACGGTGCGGCTCTTTCAGACTTATCAGCTGTATTCTGCAGTTACTAAGGCAACAATGGCTAGTGGAACAATTCAGGGTGACTCACACACCCATCAAAATAACAAACACACAGAAAAAGAGAGTGAATTACAGATTTAACAGAGGACTGTTCCTAGTCTCCCTGCTTTCGATATTAAGCCATGTAAATGCCTTTCCCAAGTAACAGAATTATTTTTGTTTATCACAGTGACACAGCAGGTGTAACATTTACAGTGGTATTGAGGAAGTAAGAGGGAGATAACTGTCATTTAGATCTGTTATTCATCAGCTTTTTAGTCATTAGTAGTAGTTCCTGCTCTCTTTTTCTGAACCTGCCTATAACTTGTCCTATATGAATAGATATGCAAATAAGCAAGAACTGTCACTGACAAACATATGCAAATGTAATTTTCGCACATACTATTAGGCCTTGATAAGTAAACAGGTGTGAGGCGATGACACTGGTTTGACAGCTTGCAAGTCTTTCCTTGTCCTATCCCCTCCCATGCCATCCCCACCTAACCTGAATTACCAGTCTGCAGGTGTGGGCAGACAACGGAAATTCCACAGTAGTGCCTGTGCGGAGTGGTAGTGAGAAGCCATGGAGGAAGGCAGCACGGAGGAAGACATCGAAGCCCTCATTGAGGGCATGGAGTATATCCCGGGCCACTTTCACCTGGACCTGAACCTCAACTGTGAGCCTAACAGATCAGGGGAGCTGAGGCGGCGGGACACGCAGCTGAAGCAGGACAGCCTGCGGGCTGAGTTGGAGGCGGAGGCTGGCTCCCTGCAGTACGCCGTGAGGAACCTGCTGGGCCTGCTGGCCTTCCACCTGGATAACCTGGAGCAAGCCGAAGAGGTCTTCCAGAGCATCTGCAAGGAGGACCCAGGAAACCTCAACGCTTGGGCCAACCTGGGCTACGTCTACGACCGGCTCAAACGGGAGGCGGAGGGGGCAGAGTGTGTGGAGAGGGTGTCTGCCCTCATGGGCCTGGAGCCCGGGGAGTCAGGCCAGGGGGAGCCCAAGCTTCTGGCGGCCCGTTGCCTAGCGGAGCAGGCTTATGCTTACCCCTACGATGTGGAGCTGGACAAAGACGGGGAGCTGAAGGAGAGGCTGACGGCTGCCCTCAGGTTGTACAACAGGGCTCTGGACTATGGAGGCGAGCTGGTGAGTGAGAGGCAGTAATATACAATATTGTGTTAACTTGTCATTTTTCATGAAGTATGTAACCCACAAAAGCACTGCGTATGTGTTATCAGAAGAAATGTCAAATCTGGTTAAGAATTTTAGAAAGGCCAAATATTATATCAAATATTATAAGACTAACACACCACAACATATTTTTATAATTTCTTGACTTACAGTCCACACACATGAACAATGAACTTTGATAAATATAATGAAATTGAATACATGTGCTTGATACCAGAGGTACTGAAGAATTCAGCTGATTCAGTCAGATAATTTTTCCATTAATGCCACTGTAGCTGTTCTCAGTATGGAAATAATTCTGCACTTCACAGATACCTGTTGAAGAAAAGAGAAGTTGGTATTTTAACATGGCAACCATGTATATAAGGTAAAGTTCCTGATATTGCCACCACAACTATTGCTGTATTTAAAATATTTTCAAAGGCTTAAGTGAAATATATAAATATATATATACAGTATAAATCATTGTATGATCCTCAGGCTGGATGATATGATGAAGGAGATGACAGACTCAGAGTACGCAAGACTGTCCTACTTCAACAAGGCCCTGAAGCTCCTGACAGAGACCCTCAAGTCAGAGAAAACCCATTACAAAGGTACAGTTACACACAATTATTTCACACAAAAAATTGGTATAATGTCATCCATGTTTAAACCTTTCAAAAGCAGGCATTGGATGAATGATCTTTGTCTGTCTGTAGCTCTGGCTTGGTGCTATGTGGGGATCATGCTAGAGAGGACGGATGAGTTCTCCATCGTTCCCATGTCTGTCCATGACTGTGGTTACTCCGGCTCAGACCCCCTGTCCTGCTATGGAACGGTAGGAAAAATCAGTGGGAGGTAACCTTTCATGTTATGATAGTACTGTTAGTTTACCAGCCCGCAATGTGGTCTATTTTTGAGAATTGTTTATTCCGGTATATTTTTAGTCATGTGCATTTAGACAGGGATAATACATGAAGAGGGAACGGGATTTTCCATCTCTCCTCAAACATTCTAGAGACTCTTGTGTGACTCACAGTTTAATATGCTCCTAATCTCACAACAGATCATTCAACTCACTGTCCCTGCTAGGCTGGTTATGCCTGTGATCAATAGATCTTATTTTACCTTCACACCTGCTGTGGCTGTGCTATCTCAGCCATTGGGGCATGTGCTGGATAGTTAAAATTTGTAATGGACCCATTTAGAGGAAATGCAGCGAGACGTTAAGGATTGTTGTGCCGCAGCTGCTACCATGTAATGTGTTGAACCAGGAGTTTGCTCCTCCTCCAGGCCATTAAACTCGCCAATGAGGATGCGTTCATCTTGAACCGGCTGGCCAAAGTGTTCTTCCTACTGGGCAAACATGAGATGGCCACAGGGATCTGTAACATGGCACTGAATGTGCTGCCCGACCCAGAGCTGAACTGGCAGGCCTACTGCACCCGCGCCAAGGTAACAGGAAGACCCCACTCTAATTTACTCCTTCAAATATCTGCCTCCTCTCATCTGAACAGAGCCAGAGAAAATCCGCCATGCAATTAACAAAGTCTTCAGTATGTCACAGCAGATCCATGTTTCAGATAGTGAGCACTTTCCAACTGCTGAAGTGAGATTTACAACCTGAAACCTGACTAAAAGCTTCTGTAAATCAACCGCAGAAGCGAATGTTATTATCACTTGCTGTGCCTTGTGCCTGAACAGGCGTGGTCACGCTTACCTTAGTACAAGTAGCAGTAATATTTATTCACATGAACTTTATCCGTGAAAATGAAAAGCTCTTTTTCTCCAGCCTTCCCAAGCTTTGCCTCCTCCCTCTTTCTGTTCCTCCTATTTTCTGTTTCCCTTTGTTGTTTTTATTAAAAAACAGGGGAACAGAAAAAGACAGAGCAGGGCTTAGCAGTGGAGGTGAGGCCTTCAATGTCATGGATAAGCCCATAGTTCAGAGCAACTGTGTAAATATGTCTTTGTGTAAAAGTGTGCACTTGCTCATACACAAAGCGCAGCCCATGAATAGCACATTGTAGTACGAAATAGAGCAGTTTTAGTGCTTAAATGTGGTTCTGCTAACTGAAGTCATTAATAATCGCAGGACAGACTACTATCCACCTAAAAATAAAAATGTGACATTCCAAAATATACTTTACCGTATGGTTTTGTGTCATTTAAATAAACATGAAAACACATTAATCAGCTACCAGGGCTGTTGCTGAATAGCCCTCATTCCTCAGTGAAGATATCACAGCATGGACCATGCACATATTCAGAAAATGATAAATGTAGTTTGTGATGTTTGTCCGTTTGTGTGTTCCCACAGATTAATGTCACTACCTATGTGAGAGATCTGGAGAGAGCCAAATTAGGTCAGGCAGGCGTACCGGACCGACAGAAGCTAGCAGAAGCCAAGGCAGACTTAGACCGTGTATTAGATGTGCGTCCCTGTCTGAGAACACACCTGGAAATGGGACAGGTGAGATCACAAAATTAGAAGGTCCCCACTTGAAAAAAGGAAAAAATAAATACCTGCACACTTTAATTAAAGCACAGGTAGAATCATCGCAAATCCTGGGTTTGGCTGTACTGTACAGAACGATAACATGCTGCTCCACCCTCTGCCTGTATAGGATATTATTAATTTTCCACCTCACATTGTTTGTGTCATTTTGAATGCTGCCAGATATTTATGTAAATAAAGTGGGTGGGGGAGCATGGGTGTGTGCATGTAGGCTGTTAAATTTTGATCAGATGTTGATTGAAGCAGTTGTCATGACATTAAAACAGAAGCATAGGCGAGCTGTCCCTGTTTGTGTACACACTCACACGCGTCCTGTCCCTGTTTGTGCACACACTCACACGCGTCCTGTCCCTGTTTGTGTACACACTCACACGCGTCCTGTCCCTGTTTGTGTACACACTCACACGCATCCTGTCCCTGCACGGCTCCAGGTGTACTACTACATGGGTGTGGACGCCATGCAGGAGAGCCTGCTGGTAGACGAGGGCGCGGTGAATGCGGCGCTGGTGAGCCTGGCGCAGGCGCTGCAGTGCAACCTGGGGGATAGCCTGCCCGAGCTGCAGCTGCTGCGCGGACGCTGCCTGCTGCTGAAGGGCGAGGAGCACAACGCCGCCGACTGCTTCAAGCGGGCGCTGGACCTGGAGCCGCCGGGCAGCCGCGACACCACCGCGCTGCGCTGTCTCCTCGAGACCCTGCTGGTCCTCTTCTCCCAGAGCGGGTCCAACCCAGGCCCCGCCATTAGCCAGCTGGAGACGTGGGTGAGGCGCGCGGAGGAGCGCTACCCCTACGAGATGGTGCAGGCAGAGCTGAGGTCTTTATGCCGAGCCCACACCGCCGAGATGACCGACCTTTCCCACGCACTCGTCCGCCTGGGTAGAATGGACCTGGTGCGCAGACTGCTGGAGACGGTGCAGCCCAAGCGACCGGCCAAGAAGAGGCCGCTGGCCCGATCGCTGTCAGTGTGAGCGACAGACAAGGACAAGAAAGGGTGGATACATCTAAATTCAAATAACTATCTGTAGCAGAGGAACAGGAAGCAGCTGTGCACCCGTGAGTGAGAACACTTGCGAGAATGTTCTTTGCTGTGACAAGATGGATTATTAATTAGACTAATTAAGAGCCGTTTGCTCAAATGAGCTATTTTACCACGTCACTGAAAAAAAAGAAGCCATAAATTAGAAATATGAAATACTTACTACAGAAAATACAAAATCAATACAAATCATTTGCCACCAAGTGCAAATGAACCAAATGTCCCCTAGCTTAATAACACAACTTGTAGTTAATGAACAGTGCAATTATTCAGTGTTATTATGTGCCAATTGTTTGCCTAAAATCTTCACAAAATTGTTGCGTCTGATTGAGCAGAATAAAGAAACAGAAAACAATGAATTTACACCACGGCTGATTAGCAGTTGTCTTGCAGTTTCAATACAATGCTCATAAAAACACACTTAAGTAGTTCTGTGAGAAAATAACAGTAATTTGTGAATGCTGAATAGTCATTTCAATGATCTGCAATTTGAGCCGTTCCTCAGAATGCTGTTGCTTAGCTAGAATGGCTTGTTGGGTTGCATTACTGTCAGTATGCTGGGGGCGTGGGGGTCTGTCAAAAGTAAGGATGATAAATGTACATTTTCCCTTTAAAGTTAAAGTAGACTTCCTGTGCTGTAAATTAAACATACTGTAAATTAAGAAAACGTGAGTGAATTTGTCAGTAGTAGAACCTATGTCAACAAGCATGAACATCATGCAACTGTATTTACCAACTTGAATGTAATGTCATTCCCTACTGGGAATGAACAGGAAAGGGAAATGGTTTTCATAAAGACAAGATTGCAGATTGATTCAATATTCATTTGAATGATGTCCGGTTTTCTGATTGGATTTTCTTTTTATTAGTTTAAAAAATTATCTTGACAGCCAATTGTGTTTGCTTGTATCTGTATGTGAATCTGTCATACTCCTGAAAGACAGCACAGAATAAGAATGATTTCCTTCACTGTCGTCTCCACCAGTTCCTTCTGACCTCTTCACCTGCAATTTCCTTCATTCCAGTTCTGTTCAATTCTAAAACTGCAAAAACCGGCATCCCTGGTGCTTACGGTACCTCTTCCAAAACGTACTGTTGGGAGTCTGTCACCACTGTAAAGGATCACGCAAGTATCAAATGTTTGTTTAGCAGATGTCCTTGTTCAGAACATCTGCGCTTAATAAATGGATATAAGATGTTCTCTTATTTAGAGAAAAAATTCATTGGGTTGATTTATCTCCAAGTACTCCAGAGCAAACTCAACCCACATCAAACAGTCAGGCCTGGCTTGGTGAGCTGGTCTCTGCTGGTTTGGTTGGTCAACGCACGTCTCTGCCGATTTCACTTCAGTCGGTGAACCTTCTTCCCTGACAAGAACTCCTTGCAGTAAGCAGAGCCCTTCACCAGAACAATGAAGCTGGGGGATCCTGCTTTCACAAAACACCTGAAAGTAAAGGGCGAAGAGGTTTCTATGAATATAATTGTCAGGTTATCACACAAGTCTGAAGTTTCCTGTTGTCTGATAAACCATTGAATATGATTGTTTCTAATATGTACACACATTTTCCACAAAAAGAAAGCAAATACCTGTCCTGCTGCAGGATATGTAGAAGGGGGATTTGCAGATCCACCTGATATAGCTGCTCTGTCTTGTAATCTTCAAAGTACAGCTGAGTATCACAACAACAAGAATCAGCTGGGAACCGGTCTACTCTTCTATTATTCCAAATAGAATGTAGCAGCCAAATATATAAATATATGCATTCCTTATTCTATTCAATATTCAATAGTATGCATACTGAATTGGAAAACATAGACCCAACCTAAGACATGAACAAATTAGCTTCTAATAATAAACAGAAATAGTAATTATTTATAATTTAAAAAAACAAGAGAAACAATGGTACATTATGACTATATAGGCATAAACCATGTACATAAATGCACAGCTTTGGCCACAGGAGGGGACCAAAACATCACAAATGTTTGCTCCGTAACACAGAGTTCGCTACAGTCTATAAATCAGTCCATTGTTCACAAAATGCTCACCTGTAAGTTCTGGGGGTGATATTTTCTATCAGTATCCCAGGGAGGAAGCTCTTCCCCAAACATGACTGTCAGGTGATCTATAAAGCTAAGAGAAGATTCATTCCATTCTGATAAAATGATTTGCTACACAGACGAGTGTCTTTAAAGTACTGAGACTGCAGTTAGGATGTTGAAAGTGGTACGGAGAACCTTAGCAGAATGTTGATTGTTTACATGCATCAATACCTATCACTTAAAGATGCGACACATCTTATACAGTTTAAAAGCAAACCAGCACTTGTTCAGTAAAAGAGTACTTCTCCAATACTGGAGTAATCAGGTATTGCGTGGATCGGAGTTGCTACACTACAATTTTTATTGAGCAGAAATTCAATGCAGGTTTAAAAAAAGAAAGAAAGAACAGAGCTATGTTTGAGTGGACATACCAGGTAGACTCAATGAAGGCAGATATGAAATCTGTCTGCCGGTGCTCTGGATACAGGAAGAGGACAGGCCAGTGCAGGAAGCCTTGTTCGTCCAGGAACACTGTAGATCCAGTGGCCTCTTGAGAGCCCAAGCCACCGAGATCCAACCCCGCCATAGCTACATCTGGGCCACAGTCTCCACTGTCAGAGCTATGCTTGTAAGGCCGCTCTGGCTTAAACAATTTAATGCCGCGCTCCTGTGAAAAACACTCCCATCAGTTCCCACAGTCCCAGCCAACAACAGCCTTCAACAGGAACTCAGCTATTTTGCATGACTGATAAAAAACAGCAATAAACTGCCGGACACATTTAGTACTGAACTGTTGGAGTGAGAGTAACAAGTGTAAACTCTGTGCTCTGAACTAACAGGATAAAAAGAACCCCAGACTATAAGATTCTTACCAGGACACATATTTAAGTATAAGAGACACACTTACCTGGATAGCACCCAGGAGGGCCTCTCTCTCACTGTGCTCCTTCTTCTCCTTTGCCTTCGTTTTCCGAACATCTCTCTCTGCTGTCCTCTAAGGAAAAGGCAACCCCATCAGCATCATTCTCCAGACTATAAACACATTCTATATCTGCTAATATCTCAAAGTGATTAGATATGGTTCCCAACCCTGGTCTTGGAGGGCAACAGGGTCTTTTGGTTGTCTTCACCTCAAAAATCAATAACCCATCTGGACCCAAAAAACCTGACGAGGCGAGTTAACGGGGCAAACAGCTTTAATTGATAAATTAAGCACGGAGATACAAAGAAGACCAGTACCCCTCTTGGACTAGGGTTGGGGCTCACTTGACGTCTGACAATGATTCTATGCTCTGAAGAAAGTGCACTACTGTATGTGGTTTGTGAAAGGGGAACATATAACAAGCTGTCCTCTTGCTTTAAACGCAATACCGTCTATTCACCCTGTAGATGTGTGGCGCTGTCGTTCCCTGTGGAAGACCGTCTACTACTTCTTACTTTCAGTTTGTCAGCTGCAGTTCGCAGCTCTTGCAGTTTCCTGTCCTTGGGCTGAATCCTGAGCCCCTCCTCACACCACTGCAGGGCCTTGCCATAGCTGCGCAACTCCATGCAACACTGGGCACCTGTGCAGTCACAGGGAGACACAATCTGGATAAAATGGTACCCAACAAATCTCACAGTAGGGCAAACCTCTCATTTTTCCATCTAATTCAGCTTTAAATGTGTAAATTCAAAACATTTAAATTACATAAGTCTGAATGATGTAGGGATGTTACTTTGGATAGTTGTTTAAATGTTTTTAGGCCCCAATTTTCTCTTCTCCCCAATTTCGGCATACATTTTCATAACCAGCATCTCTACAACACCTCCCATCATTTCAGATCCAATGCACGTTCAGCCAACCTTATTAACGTACTTATTGACATACCTCTCAATAGTGCTTTAACATGGTCTGGTTTAAGCTTCTTGGCAGAAACTGCATCATTCAAAGCAGATCGCATGTTACCTGCAAAACAAGGGATACATGGTTTACAAATAACGTCCTTACTCAACACCTGCCAAGACCACTTGCAAACAAGGGAAACATTCACAGAACACAGGCAATGGTGCACAAAAGACTGCTCCTGAACAACCAATACAAAATGAACAAGACAAAAAAAGGAACCTCTGTACCCAGGTGGAATTGGGCAGCTGCTCTGTTTGTGTGCAGGACAGCATTCAGGTCAGCATCACTGCATTTCTTTTTCAGACCCTCTGTGTAAGTCACGATAGCCTTCTTGTAGTTCTTCTCCTTGAAGTATTCATTCCCTTCATCTTTAAAAGCCTTTGCTTTCTCTGGGAAGAAAAAGAAAGCATGTCTACAATAAATACCACGTATAAACAGCACGTCTTATCCTGGCTTTAAGCAGAACAACTGATGAGACTGTCAAACTGCCTGAGCAAATCAATAAATAATTTTTTATAAAAAGCAAGAGTTTAAGTGTGTGCCTCTCTTTAATCACAATGTTTTGCTATGATACAGTGAAGTGGCTTTGAGGACCATCTCTTAATCTTTCTACAGTAAAGACAGACTCTAAAATTGGACTAACAAAATATGGACAGACACACCTACTGATAAATTGTGCCATAAGCTATAACACTCTCATTGGAGTTTTACTTTTGTCTTTTTGGCCAAAGAGCAAGAGAAACAAGGGAAAGGATGTACCCTCTGGTGTTCCGTCATCACCATGAATAATGGATTGCAGGCAGGCCAGTTCTGGGTGTTTCTGGGGGTCAATCACTTCAGGGGCTGTCTTCATGAACATCGGCACCTTGTCAAACTCCTGTTGTTTTGTGGTGTTGGTGGGGGTACAGCAAGGAATACGTCTGAGAATTCTTTTAAACCCATTAAATCAACTAGTAAGCAATCCCATTTCTCCCACAGCCAATTCGTAATTACTGTGCCGAGTCCGTTTGCTTTGTCAACAACAGTTAGTTGGCTAGCTAATTGATTAATGGATGGATGAACGTTTAACATGCTGGTGAAAAGCCGAGAAACTCCGACTTCTTCTAACGATAACGTTGCCATCCTTATTATTATTATTATTTAAAGGTCTTGTTGTGCAATGTATTCAAGTAACTAAAGTTACTTAACACTTACTGCCAACAGTTCGTGTAATGTTAGGCGATTTTAACCTTAGATATGTCCCCTCGCGGTAATAAGTTATACTACCACTAACGTTAGTTCAAAGGGTTCAAGTGTCTCTAAAAATTTTAACGCTGGTAAGGTAAACTAGCAATTTCAAACCGATGTAGGCTACATGTCATATTTCGCTACGACAAAAACAGAAATGGTCACCCACGTTAAGAGATTTGTGTCAACCAAACAGTACATGCGCGCAGATATTTATGTGAATAGCAGTGATTCCCACCTCCTCCCAGTTGTCCTCATTAAAACCACCTTTATATTTTTCTTTGGTAAATTTGTCCATGAACGCGTCCATTCCATCATCGCTGTCGTCTTGTGCCTGAGAAGCCATTTTCATCCACTTCTTTCCAAGATAGGGAACAACCGTATAGATTAAGTTGAAGACTGTATCGGTTGCTTAGAATTTCACGAATATCACAGATATCCTTTTATATTATATCAATCAACTGAACGCATTGGCTAGATACAGCAGAACTGTCAAAAAACAATTTCTGTAAAAACTGTTCTAATCCAGGCCCGATTGTTACATTTAGGAACCACTTGCTATCAACCATTCAATTGGCTTTTTTTGCGCAACGATTCTGTATTATGATTGGCCTTGCCATAAATAGGCGGGATTTAAGACTAGTGTAGCTGTATTGTACCGCCTCTAAAATGAGGACCAATGAAATTGCTGGTTTTCCCACGGTGTGACCTATTAAAATCCAAGTCTTTGTGAGGTTCTATATGAGACATAAACGCAAAGATCGCCTACCCTCTTTGGTAAGCATTCATTTTTCGGAAAGCATGCTTTCTGTAGTGCATCAGTAAAATACATCCGACAGAAATTATTAGACAAGTTCAACACGGTTCTGGCGCCATCTCTCACAACCATAACTGATTTAAACACTTAAATGTTTACTGCATTGCGGCTGCACTAAATATATATTTATTCCCTTTATACTCCCATAGTTTTATGGGTATCGTTTAAAAGGTAATTATGTTGGTTTTCATCCTTCAAATTTAGAAATAAGAGTGCTTCCCACCACTCCTTCCAACATGTCCTGTTCAGACTATAAGTTCCAAGATGTGTGCTCTTGGTATGGATCAAACCAGTAAACTCCATTACCACAAGGACCAGATTTGGTGTGTTACATACTGTAAATGGATATTAGTAAGCAACATTCATATACAGTAAGTATATTTTGCTGACCAAACAAAAGTACATTAAGACTTTTATGAAAAATTATAGAATTTGACTAATTCTGTATTACTATATTATTACTTTATTATTTTAAGAAAAATGTACATGACAAAATGAGATACTGTCAACAGCAACATGCATAGGACCTGACTGTGTCCTCAGGATTGACTCGTGTTTGAGAAATTACTTAATTTGTCACCAACCAAAAAGGAACAAACCTAGACACAGACCACATAGAATAAATGGGAAAACACTTCCTCCCCAAAAACTGAGCTGAGAGAAGAAACAAGAACCCAATAGTGGAAGGTAGGAGAATAAAGGGATAATAGAGGGACTTAGACCATTGATTCTATAGACTAATCATACTCTGCTCCTTATTCTTAATATTGAAACTTCTCTTTACCTTTGAAGCCAAAACGTTCAAAACTTTTATCTGTGTCGTGGCACAAGGAAAAGGAGAATAACTGCAGCAATGGATGTTCCCTCTGAGTAACGCTCAAATATTCAGACTGCAATAGAAAACTGGAACCTTCGGTAGAAGGAACAAAGACAGAATGAACACAATAGCTACACTGCCCGGCCAAAAAAAAAGTCGCACTCTAATATTTCGTTGGACCGCCTTTAGCTTTGATTACGGCTCGCATTCGTCGTGGCATTGTTTCGACAACCTTATTCAACGTCACATTTATTTCCGTCCAGAGTTGCATAAATTTTTGGCCAAGGTCTTGTATTGAGGATGGGAGAGTCAAACCACTCCGTAGTCTTCTCCAGCACATCCCAAAGACTTTCAATGGGGTTAAGGTCAGGACTCATGTGTGAAAATTATTCCTCATGCTCCCTGAACCACTTTCATATTTTGAGCTTGATGAATCTTGGCATTGTCGTCCTGGAATATGCCTATTGATGGGATAACCTGGTCATTCAATATTCAGGTACTCAGCTGACTTCATTTTATTGCTGCATAATGTTGCTGAGCATAGACCTGAGTCACCTGACCAATTGAAGCAACCCCAGATCATAACACTGCCTCCAGAGGCTTGTACAGTGGGCACTATGCACGACGGGTGCAACGGCGACTTTTTTTTTGGCCAGGCAGTGTATCTGGCTGGGCCACAATATGTGCCAATACTGTATTCTTGAGCTGTGGACATGACATGAAGGAAATATGATCACTGCACAGGATTCATTGTTGAGGTCATTTGAAGAACAGAGTTACATTTACACTGATGAAAATAACTGCCATTCAAACAAGGTTGCAAAGTCACAGTACTTTATTTTTACAGTATGTCACTGACAAACAATCATTGCCCAGCAGTCACGCCCTGATAATTAACTTTTTATTTCGGAAGAGTCAAACAGTTCAGATCAGACAGTCTCCACTTGACTCAAAAGGTCCATCAGCCCATCCCTGCTGAGGAACAGCGTCTCCCCACTTTGCTGGCAGCACACCTCAAACCGTGGCAGCTCCTCAGCAGCGCTCTGGCCGACCACAATCACGTAGGGATACCCTAACCGGCTGGCATCCTTAAAGCGCTTCCCTATAGTCAGCTGCGTCCGATCGTCCAGGACCACCTCCCCTTTCAGCCTGGGCAAGGACTTCCCCAGACTGTGGCACAGCTCTTCTGCTAGGCCGGCCAGCTCCTCGGTCCTGCTGCCCCTCTTAGGGGGCAGTACGCAGACCTGGTAGGGCGCCAGCAGCCCCGGCCAGCGGACGGCATCCTCGGTGGAGAACACCTCGATGGCTGCCGCCAGGATGCGCGTGACCCCTAGGCCAAAGCAGCCCATCTCAGCAAGCACAGGCTTGTTCTGAGCACTGTAGTAAGACGCATTGAATACATGGGAGTACTTGGTTCCCAAGTAGAAAGTGTGCCCCACCTCAATGCCTTTTGACTCTGCCAGCGTGCCCTTGTGGCACTGCGGACAATCCGTCCGCCCCGGTTCAATGGTTTCCACGTTGGCAGAGAAAGCGCAGTTCCCACAGATGAGCAACCTGTCCTCGCCAATCTCTGCCGGCAGCTGGAACTCATGAGACAGTTTGCCCCCGATGTTCCCTGTGTCGGCCTGCACCTGGACACAGCGCAGCCCCAGCCGGGCAAACAGGCTGATGTAAGCCTGGCACACAGCCTGGTAGGTGAGACGGGCGGCCTCTTCGCTGGTGTCAAAGGAGTACATGTCCTTCATGTAGAACTCCCGCCCTCGCAGCAGCCCGAATCTCGGCTTGGGCTCATCACGAAATTTCCGCGTCACCTACAATATCGGGGTGTGTCAACATCGTACAAACAGACTGCTCGGTCAACACACTGGGAAAGACAACTGAGTGTACTTAAAAAACAAACATTACTGTAATAAATAAATGAACTGTAAGCCCTTTCACATGATGTGGCTCTTTTTGCGTGCAATACCTGGTAGAGCAGAAGAGGGAGCTGTCTGTATGACAGGGTTCCCTGTGAGGCCAGAAGCTCAGTGATGGCCTCCTCGTGAGTGGGGCCCAGGCAGTACTCTGCTCCGTGACGGTCCCTTAACCGGAACAGCTCCTTGCCCATGAGATCCCAGCGCCCGCTGCGCCTCCACAGTTCTGCAGCACACAGACTGGGCATGTCCAGCTTCTGCCCTCCGATGCCCTGCATCTCCTGGTCAATGAGGCGCACCAGCTTCTCCATAGCACGCACCGTGGCTGGGAGGTAGTAGTAGCAGCCAGGATTGGAGGGGTGGATGAGTCCGGCCTGCAGCATTAGCCTCTGGCTCTTGCAGGGCATCTCCCCTGCCCGGCCCTCCATCCCCAGCTCAAGCCCCTCACGCAAGGAGGAGGGCTGAAAGAGCCGAGACACCAGCAGGGGAGATGTGCCTATGGAACGGGCAGGGCTGGCTTTCAGGGCTGAGCCAGCACAGCTAGACAGGCATCTTGTGCGCTGGGTCAAAGCTCTTGGCTGATGGGGCAGCAGCTTTCGCCAGCATAGCCACAGTACAGCTTCCATCATAAGTTCACATTAACACTACAGGGGGGAGAAATCGCACAGTATCATCAGATCATTGGACCACCAACCAATAAGCAATGGCACCATGGGTGGATTTTGACCACTTATTTGGATTCCCCATGGCTTATCAGGAAGCGGTTTTCTACAAATAGGATATTGGGTACTTTATTTACAGAACATTATGTGAACTGTACCAAAATAAAATGTTCAATTTGGGTGCCTCATTAGCTTGATTTCTCGAAGATCAAATTATATTTCTACAAAATAATGTTACACGTATCTGTATTTAACTACATTTCAGGACAATCTGAGATGGGGGATGTCGAAATGCACATTTTGTGTGAAATTACATGGTATGACCCAAAAAAGAACCCTTGTTAGACCCGTGTTAACAAGGTGTTTAACAACAGAGTCAAGGTCGGTAAAGCTAGCTAATGCTAAGAGCAGTTCTCTAGTAAAAGAAAAGCGCCACCAAGCTAGCTATCAAGGTAAATCGGAACACACGGCACGCCTGCACATGCACATCTTATCTGGCTTGAAAATGGAATGTCCCGCTCGTTATTTTTCCCTTCAGAAATGAATAGCAATATAAGTTCGTTAGTATATTGTGGGTTCGTTAGCAACAAGGTAGCTAGGTCGCAATATCATGATAAGCTAAGCTATCTGACACTAAAACAAGTTACTCACCAAAACCACGGACCTATGTGGCAAGGGCAGATATTTACAAAACTCTGACAACGTATATTTATTGTAAGATTAAACCAGAACACATTCATTTAAATTACTTTAATGTTATAGCCAGACCACAGAACTATATCTGTGAGCCATACCCAGTTCAAAGGACCGCATCTTCCCGTTTCTTACAAGTGAGTTTTTTCTTCTTCTTCTGTGTTTAATGCAGATTTAATTCCAACGGATACCGCCACCTACTGTATCGGAGTGTGCAATATCACGGTTTCTTGCTTCTATAGTTCATTAAGGGAGAGGGTTGGTAAGAGGGAAGAGGGGGAGAGAAGGGGGAAAGGGAAAAAACAAAACAAATAAAACTCGTCTAGATAATATATCGTCCTACCTCACTATTGTATTCCTAAATCCTACTTTCTAACCCTGTGTCTCAAAGAAAACAAAAAAGTGCCCTACTGACCTCCAAAAAACCATCCCCCATCTGCAAAATCCACCCAAATCCGATATTCGCCCAACCTCCCACACTCTGTCACAAAGCTTCTTCTTTTCTGTACTGTTTGGAGTTTAGGGAAACAACGGGAACTAACAAAGGACAAACCGTTCGAACAGGTCCATGGTTTTAAAAGAACAGAGTCGATTCTTGAACTTTCTGTCATTATTGCAATGAGTTCAAGTCTGACAATTATAAGTCAGTGTCATCATTAGGTCCTATAATTATCTTCATCAGAAGTTCTAACACATGTGACATTGAGCTGACACAATATATTTTAAATGATGTGTAAAATATAAAGCTGTAAAATATAATTTTGAATTTCAAAATGTGTGCAATCTGATATATTATTTTGAATTTTAAAATTGTTTTAGTAAATGGAAATACTGTCTTAAGGCATCATCTGAAACAGCTGAAGTAGAAACTATGCAGCCATGGTTCAGAACTAGATATAGAATTCCAGGAGAAACATTGTTTTCTGGAGGAAGGCTAAATTGGAGTATTTAAAATAGCCAGACAACTACTAAGTATAGTAGCTCACAAAAACTCTCAAACTTTTGGAGGGAAAAATCACTGGCTGGGACATCCTTTCTCCCCTAACCTGTATATTTTGGGGGGCCCCTCGGTTGTATGTGACTTTATACCCTCATATTAGATATGCAGGTTTAGGCTAATTGGAGAGGGTGTTAACAGGGTGTTGCTGTAAAAGAGCATGCATGCTCAGTCAACCTAGCCTAAAGGTTAATACATAAATTATAAATATGCTGACTGGATTCAGATGCCTAAAGCACAACTGAACTAAAACCTTGGGTTGTGTAGGTACCTGGCCATGATATGCATCCAAATGGTGACAAAATATATTTGTTAGTTGCTCTGTGCTCCCCTGGGGTTATAATCCAGAATAGGGTATTTGTCACGCTCAATTCACTTCCATAGAGCAGCTAAAACAGAGCTGTGTCTGCAAATTGCCAGTAAAGTCTAAAGTGTATCAAAATATGCAAAAGCCCACAAATGAGATGAAGCCAACCTGTTTCAATAAGGTAATTATAAAATGTATTTTTTACATACAAAATTAAAATAGCATTAACAACAGATCCCATGTCAAGCCAATTATTTTCCAAAGCCTTACATTCTTTGTAGTATTAACCATTATTAATAAGAAAGTCAAGGCTGGTCATTTGAATTTGTTTATTTTGATATCACAATGTAGACAATGTGAGAACTGAAAAGAGAACAAAGAATATTCTCTTGCCTTTGTCCAGCATCAACAATATATTTTTTATGTTATGTTATGATGGTTGGACTCTCATTGACAGATCATAGGAACGTGAATGAATGGAAATCTAAAGTCACGTTGTGCAGAGATTCTGTAGCAGGTAAAACATGCTGCAGCCATTGCAGATGATGCAGCAGCAGTTACAGAGGGAGGACAGCCAGTGGTAGAACCACAGCTGGTGTCTCAGCCTCTTGTACTCAGAATCCGATTGGGATAACTTGTCATAGGCCTCGCTGCTGGCTGAGAGCCATATGTTCTTGCCCATGCCCCAGGATTGTTCAATATGGTGCATATCAGCCATGATTTCCCACGTCATCGCACCAAAGTAGTAGGAATTAAAAGTGGCCGTCGTCACGCATGCAAATAAAATGAAGATCTGTGAAACAGAAAAGACAGAAGTATACAAATCAAGGCAGGTATCATAGTTACGCCAGAAGCTGCAATAGAATTTTAATCAAAATGCACACACTCAAACATGCATATTTCCAAAATCCAACTTCAGCTCTAGGAAAACCACATTCTGGACTGCAGGGGCCCAGACCGGGTACCCATGGTTGTGGTGGACACCACAAGTGAAAGGACTGTACCTGACAGGTCTCCTTGTCACCCATCTGGTTGTCAGGACGACACACTTCAAATAGGAGAAGACTGAGGAAGGCACAGGCTGAGACAATACGGTGGTAGAAAGGCAATAGTCGACTCTGGATATATCCATGCGTGTGTCTGTTCAGGACATGGCCCATCACAAAGGCTATGGAATAGAATAGAATAAAATAACTTTTATTATTAACAATATAATAATAATTTTTCTATGTAGAAATAAATTATTATTAGCCTAGAATAAGGATTCAAATCAATGAACTGGTAATTGTTCTATCATTTTTAAACTAATACTAAATGCTTGAACCAGACTCTTAAACTGTCACTTTTCAATAGAAGCATTCAATGTCGATTTAGCTAGATAACGTTAATACATTTAACATAACGTAGCCTGTAGCCTACAATTAACATTTGGTCAACGGGGTTAAATACGTTAAGTTACTTTTGACGTTAACGGTAGGCTAGCTACAGTGTGAAAAATAAGATTGCAGGAACTTACAAGAAAAAATGGTGTACCAGATCTGCATGCCCCAGAAGATGGAAAGTAGGGCGAGGTGCAGCATCTTGAGGAGTACTGGGTCCTCGAAGTTATACATTTAAGATGTCTGAAGTTGTCCAGTCAGGCCCACACACTAACACAGCATTGGCGCTGCCATTTACCGCGGCTGCAAGGCAACATAAAAGGGTAAGCTACACGTTAGACCTAACTTAGTCCTTTCCTTACACTCCAATCGATCTCAAATAGCATAAATAACCCACCTCAGTGTATACATTTAGCACAACAGTGAAAACAGTTGCGCCGGTCGTTGAAGTATCAGCAATTTAAATTGTAACGTTATTTGTGGAACGTAAGTTATAAAGTTACTGACGTCAGTTATTTTGTAACTTAGCTAACGTTAGACTAGCCCTACGTTATGTTCACATAAACAGTTAAAAAACAAACAAACAAAAAAACTACCTGAAAGATTGATTCTTTAACTGGAGTAATAAGAATCTTCTCTTTCCATGCAATATAGGCCGAAATATTTATTCTAGATTTATTCTCAAATCCAACAAGCCTACGTGTTGTTTAGAGGGAAAAACTCGATAATTTAACGTTATGCATTTGTCCGCTGTCTGAAATTGATTTGAATGTAAACACTCCACCGCGCCTCTCACGCTGTTGCCAGCCTTCTACAGGCAAATAACAACATCCCATAAAACATCACCCCGTTGCGTAACTTCTCAACCCTGGTCCTGGGGATGATGGTTTTTGTCAAAAGCCAATCTCTTAATCTTAATCTTATTAAGGTTGTTGAAATGTGTTCCACACATAGACTGTATAAAAATAGGTCCCCCCATAACTGTTGTTAAACTTATTTTGACAGAATGCAGGTTTGGCTTGTTGCCATTTGCTGTCAGTGAACTCTATTCCACACAGTGGTTTCACATCAATCTTAGCAAAGGGGACCCAACTGATTTCACCTGTCACTTTTGTAGGCCTAATTGAGTCAATTAAAAGTGGAACCTCTTCCAGTTGGAATTAATTGCCATAGTAAAAGCATAAGTTGGCCTGACCCAATTGAAAGACCTGGGATGCGAATGAGACATTTATTTTAAAGGGCATAGCTATCAATAGAGTACAAAGTCTAATTAAGAACAATAAGTGTCTAACAACAATTAGAAGCTTGTTACAATACAGAGCTTGTTACTATGATTGGAACAAAATGCAGCATAGCATACAGTGGGTCCCCGGGACCAGGGTTGAGAAACACTGGCATAACTTGTGCAGTCTGATGGAACGCTAGAAATGCAAAGGGGGGACACACGTAACCCAAACGATTGATAGGGGATTTGTTGATACTGTTGACATATGGGGTGCCAATTCATGGAGATAATGGAAGAGGTCTCTGTTGACAAAGATATTACTGCCCCTTGATACATCCTCCCACTGAGCTCATCAGCTTGGCGCCTCAGAAGAGTATTGCATCAACAAAGAGTATGGAGCAATAGAGGTTTATCAAGCTACGGTAATCAACCAAGACCAAGATGGCTAAATTGAAAGCATGCATTTAGCTAATTCATAAACCATACTGTATAATAAAGGATTTACTTAAAGATAATTACCATAATGAAGTAAAAGTTCCCACTCATTTTTATTACTTGAAATTTATTAATTTGTGCAGAACCAAAGTCATACAAGAATGACAGGTGCTTTTACTCTCACCTTATTTTCACAGTAAAATTCCACCCTAACAAATAACAAGAAAATTACTCCATATGATGCAGGGATGCCTTCATGAGAACTTTTTCTTCAGCGTTGACTTTTTCTTACACATTTGGAATTTCACTCGTCTATATTTTTGAAGACAATCTCATATGACTATTACCCACATTATTTCACCCTGTGCTTGCATCATATGTCATGCTCAGCTGTGTACCATTTGCCACCCTACTAAGGCCATTAATGACTTTGGCTGTGTCCGAATCAAAGCCCTATACCCTTTTGAGTACGCATATTTGAGTCCACTTCATCAAAAATCAAAAAGTTTTTGAGTGGGTGACTTTTTCTCACAAATGGGGGTACTTAAAATACCAGGATGAACCACTTATTTCCAGGGTTTTGTTGAGGGAATTCAGGAGCACACTCATCTGCAGAACTGTGCACTCACCCGACAATTTCAGTAAGTAACTCGGAAGTAAAAACGTAAAAGACGTTTTTGATTTTTGTTAATTCTATCTTCATTAATAGTCTACACTTTGCAACAATTGTCATATGTTAACTGATTTATATTCTCAATAAAAATAAAAAATTTAAAAAAGATATTACAAACTACTTCCTCACTAGTTTGGAAAGAGTTTTGCGGGATTGCTTTCGCACACTGCTTGCAATGTGAGGGGACAGGGCACATAGTAGACAGGGGTCTGAGTGGACAGGGAACAGGGCTCTGATTCGGACACAGCCTTTCTCATGTATTGCACTTAACACAGCTCCTACAGAACATAGTCATAGCAGACACTAGGGGGAGCCCAAGGAACTAACATTTTGGGTGCAAGATAATCAGTCTGTACAACATGCTGGTTATATTATTTACCTTCAGGAAATACACACCACAAAAATCACTGATTCAATTGACCACAATAATAAATGCAAAAGCCAAACTTTGGATGAAGTACCAAACAAGATCACAAGAAAAGGTGCAAATGAATCTCACTTGTTTGTTTGCTGGTCGATAATATATCAATGTATGTCAACATTGTCAATGTGCCATTAAAATAAGTATTAACTAACAAGTGAACAAGTGTACGGAGAGAAACACGTTCATTTGACAACCTAATTTCTATTTGTGATCTATATTGTGATCTGTACTGATCTGCCACTTATTTGTAATTATTTGCCCCGACACCCATTTGGTTACTTCAGTTTTACCTCTGAGCTACAAATTCTACTTTTTGCTCTTCATAGATTCCTGTGTTCTCTCATTTCCCTAGAATAAGGCCCCATGATAACGGTCTCCCCTCAGGAATGGTTGAAGTTACTTACTGAAGTTACAATTACCAGCATAATGTATTCTGCGAGAGATCTTAAAAATGAAGACAGTAAATGAGCTACGAAAAGAAATATACAAGAAACCTTAAACATTACAAATGTCTATTTAGGGCTAGATTACAAAAATGTAGAATGTTTTTCCATTTGTACTCAAGTATTGCTCTGTGCTTTATGGGGATTCATTTCAATTACCACAATTCCAGCAGTGAAAAGTTGTTGTAAGTTGTCCCAGTCC
This sequence comes from Synaphobranchus kaupii, assembly GCA_029718625.1. NCBI lineage: Eukaryota > Metazoa > Chordata > Actinopteri > Anguilliformes > Synaphobranchidae > Synaphobranchus > Synaphobranchus kaupii. The sequence continues at coordinate 103,747,053 of CM056377.1, read as the reverse complement.
CCCTCAGTAAGCGTATGCATTATACGGTGTGACCCTATGCAGTTAATGGTTTTGTTGTTTCGTTTATTTATTATTATTTTAGAATATTGTAAGAACTGTGACAATGTGGTCCGCAAGGCATTTTATAGTTCCCATCCCTTGTATCAGACAAACAAGAAACATAAAAACTGACTTAAGGCTGCAGGTGGTTTGTTAAAATAGAAAACTATCTCAATATGCAATGTGCATGTTAATGTCGGAATTCATCAATTGGACATCTAATTGGGAGACCCCGCTTATTTTTTATGCTTTTTTTATCATTTGGACCCATACTTCAGACTCATTTTCAAGGTGGAAGGTACATTGACAAACAGTTCTCAGCATGTCATATTTTAGCAAAATGGAGAAAGAAACATACAAAATATATATATATATATATATATATATATATATATATATATATATATATTTTGAGTGCACAGTGGTTTACACCATAACAGAGAACAATAGTCCAGACTAAAACTGTTTGCTATGCTCAAACTGAAACTGAAAAACATAGCCAACATAGCCAGTACAAAAGAATGATTTCCAGGCATAGTAAAGTGTTTAGTGTATTCACTGTTGCTTAGACACACTCAAAAGAGCCAACAGACTAGTCTTCCTCAGAAAAAAAAAACTAGTCTCTTAGCATTAAAAATGTTAGCTTAGTTACAATTGTTAATTCACATTCACTCAACCAAAGCACAAACAACTGTGCACACCACAGATGAGAAAATTGAGTTTTATCGGTACTTCGACATATTTGGCACCAGACATACAAAAATTTTGGCCAGGTGCTTTTTTAGGCCCACATGCATAGTTGTTGTGTTTCTGAGCTTTTCATATCATCCTGGAGTTTTTCAATTATGTTCCATACTGGTTCAAGTAAAGAAATTGCAATTTTGGTCAGAGTACGCATATTTTAGGGTTTAAATGCGAGTTCATGTTAAAACGATTTCCCACGTGATATGACATATGTTTTTGCATCAGAGTCGCAATATATACAGACAGAGGGCTTGGTTTGGGACTTTTCACAAAAGCTACGTCGCTGCTCTTTGCTAACGTTTTGTGGGTGTTTCAGATACTAAAACCAGGAAGAGAATGCAGATGTGTGTGGGCCTTTAAATCATAAAAGAGAAAATAGATTTATACATGTCAAAGAAAAGTCACAAATCTGTCATTAAAAATGTTGGATTACAAGTGTCGCTTTACAGAGCCACAAATGTCCTGATAGCACAAACTGCATGACCGACTGTTTCTTCCAGATAGTTTCGCTTGAAAGGGTAAAACTGAGAGAGTAAAAATATGTAGCTAGTGCTGTTTTTCATGAAACAAGACTACTTCCAGTAGTGTGTCAGTGTCGGGCAGATTTGCAGATTTTGTCATAGACTTCAGGAAAAGCTGCCTTGCAGTCCAGCTCTTCCCTAAGCTTGTGATAAAGAGAGCCGTCAAACATATCCCAGAATTCTTGACGGTCCATATACACGTCTGCATACAGCATCTGAAATCTGAAGTACAAATTGCTGCATCATAAATGGAGTTTGTACAGGGCACGTATAAAAGCTAAAGCAAAGTTCTTCTATATCTCTCCACCTTGACAACACACAAAATGACTGGTTGTTCCTACATTGACTATACATGTGAAATTCATTTTAAAAGTTTATAAAAGCAAAACAAAGTACAGTGTACAAAATAGCTGTGATATGCATGTGTGTGTGTGTGTGTGTGTGTGTGTGTGCGCGTGTGTCTCTTACCCGTGGACCTCCCTCACAAACTTCTCCAGCTGCCGGGTGGAGGCGCGCGCCTGGAAGTGCTTTACACTGGGCTCGCCGTAGGCTCCAATGTCCACATAAAGCTCATCCTCATCCCCTTTCGGGTGCACCATGCCGGGCCGGCTGGGCAGCACAAAGGGGCAAAGCCACAGGGGGTATACCTGAAATCACCCACACCACCCCTGTTACCAACACTATCGCGCATGCATACAAATATACTTTCACCGCATAAGGGCGCTAAACTATATACAAGTCATGAGTGCATTAGTGGTTATGGTTATGTGCATTACGTTTATGGGTTAAGGTCCTTTGGGGTACAGACGTTCCTTGCATAAGATGAACAGTGTGAGCAAAATTGACAGGGAAATCTGGCTACACATATAATGAGCAAGGGCAAGAGCACTGACTTAAGTATTTGAGTGAGCCCTTAAACGGTTTTATATTTAGCTTATGTCATCAATAGCAGTTTTATATTGCCATTGATGTCTTCCAGTATGTGGACATTCCCTTGATAACTCCATCTACATATTTGAGCAATAAACCACACACACACACACACACACACACACACACACACACACACACACACACACACACACACACACACACACACACACACACACACACACACACACACACACACACACACACACAACTAAGGGACAGCACAAGCAGTCCAATCTACCTCCCCACGTTCATTAAACAAAAGTGGAATGTAGACAGTGTATAGCTAGCTGATGAGTGAGTTTAAGGCTCACAGCCCACTCTTGATGTTGCCCCTCCTCCAGATGGTGCGGGTCCTAGTCTTACGTGTATGTCATTGTGGAAACAGGAGATGGCGCTCTGAATGTGCTTCATTGGGACCAGCATGTCCTGGACCACGTGGTGCTGCTCGTACAGCCTGCGGATAGTCTCCCCCTGCGTCAGCTTCAGCAGGGAGATCTTGGGCGGCACCATCCATCCAAATAAGTACCGGAAAAAGGGGTTGTTTCCAAAAGGGATGATGTCCTGAAAAAAACACAAGCCCAACCCATCAGAGATCGATACATCTTTTTTCCAAGTTTTCCAAGGGCAGGCAAGGCTATATGGCAGGGGGGGGGGCAACCATGATATAGAAGACAAAGAATCAGGAAGCATTAAAAAGCCACCACAGACCCCCCCCCCCCCCAAATGCAAAAACAATCTGCATAATTTATAATGCAATTTCAGCAGAGGAAAGGTAAAATTACCCAACCGCACTTGATTTACTTGGCGCTAATGGCAATCAAATGAGGCATTAGCTGACCTAATGCTGAGAAATGTGCTGTGGTGGGGGGAGGGGTAAAGTGCTGAAAGGAGATGATATAAGCAGCAGGATGTTAGGGGCTTCTGCGTGTCAATCGTCTAATGTAGGGAGACACGGGAAAGGATGTAAGCTAATGCACCCCAAAGAGAAAAATGTACCAACTACAACGTTAAATACATGTGTACCGCGCATATATGCGGCACCGTTCAAAATAATGGGCAGAAATGAAAATCCCAATGACCAACTGGGTAGGGAATCAGCACCTCAAATTCCATGCAGGTTGATCTGTCCCCCGGATATTGTCTTACTAAACTAATACCATGAAACAATATTATAGCTGATGTTTTCAGACACCACCACCCCCCCCCCCATACCCCTTAACAAACCACCATAAAAGATCAGGCAGAGATAGTTGATGGTTATAAATACCTGGGTACTGACCGTGAACTGAACTGACAGACAAAGTGCGTAAGAACAGTTGTTTTTCCTGAGGAAGGGTTGGATATTTCAACATCAACAGTGCAATTAGGACACTCTTGTATGTATCTTTTATTGAGTCCATTTTAACTTTAATTAATTTGTATATTAGTTGGCCATCTGAGTGTAAAGAATAATGAGAATAAGAATAATTCTGTGCTGTTTACCAGCAAAAACCATCCTCTCAGACTACAACTATATCCTCTATTCTGAGTTTCAGCCGTCACCACCTGGCCCCAGGTTCAGACTTCCAGTGATGAAGAGCAATAGACTCATGCATTCTATCACTCCCACTGACACTCGAATCAACTCGTGTGGCTCATTAATGTAACAGATTAAGAGCAATAGACTCATGCATTCTATCACTCCCACTGACACTCGAATCAACTCGTGTGGCTCATTAATGTAACAGATGAAGAGCAATAGACTCATGCATTCTATCACTCCCACTGACACTCGAATCAACTCGTGTGGCTCATTAATGTAACAGAGTCCTTTTTAAAAGAACCATGCACTACACTCACCTTAATCATGGATTTATTATGATCGTATCTTCAATTCATGCAAAACCTCAACCTCTGTTCCTAACCTGATTATCTATACGGTGTTGTGAATCTTGTGCCACGTGTACATTTTATATGACGACTTGTTTTTCTTTATAATTATGCCAATCAACCGTAATTGCCTGTTAGTCATATTTTATGAAATGCTAATAAATCATAAATTACATGTCGCTGTTATATCAGTAATAAGTGAGTACATTTCAACAAATGTATAAGAAGAAATCAGAAAACATTTTGGTCCCCAACAACTGGAGTTGATCTCCTTTATGTAGTACAGTGGAATGTGATTAGTAAACAATTGAACTGAAAAGGAATAATAAACAATTTGGCCATATTTGTGACTCATGTTATGTGCAAGTGTTGGATTCTAGACCAGTTTCAATGATCTTCTATTTTATTCAGCTGTTCACTTCACATTGAGCAGAGGTGTTCACTCCCCACAGCTGTGCAGAGGTGCACATCTCCAGTTGTCATGGACCAAAATGCTTTCAGTTTCTGTCTAGGTCTGTGTTCTCACTTATTACTGACACAAAAGCAGCATTTAATTGACAAATTTGTATTATTTGATAATAATATTACTAATTATGATTAATTATCAAGCTAATAAAAAAAAACAAGATAGAAACTAAAATGTAAACATGGCATGAGTGTAGAAAATAAGAGAAAAAAAAAACAATTTGTGGAAGGGCTGCAGTACTCCCCGGAGAAATGGGAGCAAACATATAGCAGCTGTTTTATGTTTTATGAAAAACAGTTTTTTCCATTTCTGGTGTTTCCAATATTTTGTCCACCCCCTGTATGTATAATATAATGAAAAGAATTATGCTACCAGTGTACATTAAATAAAGGATGTTTTGTTTTTACTTTATATTCTTTACTGTATATTTTGAGTTGTGAGTCTGCAAATCCAGTTTCCCCATAATGAGATAAGATTAATTGATTGGACAAATCAAGAACAATGCAATACAGTTTTAAGATATAGTTATTTTCATGCTTCCTTTATCTACTTCTGGATTTGAAGAGGAAACATTTTTATTATTTTCTAAACAAGATTATTACATGGCGAGTAAAGAGCTCAAATATTGAGATGCTCAACTGGCATCTATAGGGCAAAATACGGTGTTGCGATTCTACACAGTTGCAATATAACATTTCAACACATCAATTCATCAAGATTACTTATGTGAGAGACTCTGCCCAGATCTAGCAATGATCAAATAAGCAAGTTTACTCCGTCTTCCCCCAGACAAATATGCTTTTCATCTGACTATGATTGTGTTAAAAAAGTCCTTACAGCTTCAGCCTGCTGCACTACTCTCTGTACATCTCATAAGAATAAGCAGCATGTATATTACAATGATACAAGAGGACGGGACACTGATCCCTTAAAAGAAGGCTCTTAAAGATTTTTTAATCTTCTCAATATTCTTATTTTGCAGAAGGTTTATATAATTTTCAGAGCAATCACTGACTTAGATACAACAGAATTCAACCGCTTCTTGTAAGGAGGAAGTAGACAGTCGATAATAGTCTGGCACCAGACATTGTGGAGCAGACAGCGCCAGACAGAGAGGGGGACTATGTTATGCATAATTTTGCTGGATATACACCATAAGTTTGTTAATCAAATATTAATAATCAAAAACCCTATTTGAAACAGATGCTGAAATGTCAAAGTTGTTGAAATGAACAATCTTATTGTTCATTTCTAGACTTCTGTAAAAAGTAACACTTTTATTTACTGAAACCTCACCCTCACAATGCAATTCCATCAGGGATATTATGTGCTCTGGAAATCAGAGGCTTTACTTTTTTGGTTTTTCATTGTATTGGACATGCACAACTAGAATTTAATTAAATTAATAACCCAGGGGTAAGGAACCCCATTCCTGTTTCTGCATTTCATGCCAACATTTGTTTCAACCAATTACCTTGGCTCATTAAGCTAATAAACTGCATGTGGAAATTGTGGTTCACTTAGCATAACATAGCAAACCATTTTACATAGGGGCACAAGATCAGGTTTCAGTTGTGATTCATGAGCTTTCAAATCAATTTAGCTATAATTTCAGATTGTGCAAATGATTGGGGTACTTAAATTTTTCTTTGCCACTGTTGCCTTTGGCTTGCTCTTGTGGGGGGTTTAGGCTGGGTTTTTCTGTGAAGCGCATTGTGAAAACTAGTTGTGAAATGCGCTATATAAATAAATATTGATTTGATTTGATTAAATAATCAGGAGCATAAGTTAATTTGTGTCAGAAATTCAGACACATATGGCTCTCCTGGAATGAGACATACAGTTGCAAGAAAAAGTATGTGAACCCTTTAGAATTTTCTGTATATCTGCATAAATTCGATCTAAAATGCGATCACATCTTCATCTAAGTCCTAAAACTTGATAAAGTGAACCCAACTCAACAAAAAACACAAAAAACATTATTCTTTTATAATTTATTTATTGAGCAAAATTATCCAACATTAAATGCTTTGTTGGAAAAAGTATGTGAACCCTTGGATCATACGTATTTTTAAAGTATCATATTTAATATTTGGTCGCATATCCTTTGCATGCTGTTACTTCCTGAAGTCTGTGACTCATCAATATCAAAAGGCTCTCAATATCTTATTTTCAGATACTGTTACAAGCGATACTATAACCACTCTGCATTTGAATGGATCTCTATGGGAATTGGGGGGTGAGACTAGATTCAGCTGTAAATTACACTGGTACATTATGGAACACATGACTGGCTAAATGGCTGTAAGTCATCCAGGGTCTGAGGTATCAAACGAGCCCCAAACCATCACTCTGTGGCCAGATATGGAGAAGATATGGATGGATCACTGCAAGGGTTATTTCTCCTGACTCATTTTTCTATAGATCTCTATGGGGAAAAAAGTCAGGAGAAGAAACCCTTAAAGTGATCCATCCACATCTACTCCATACCTGGCCGCAGAGTGATGGTTTTGGGCTCGTTTGATACCTCAGACCCTGGATGACTTACAGCCATTTAGCCAGCCATGTGTTCCATACTGTACCAGTGTAATTTACAGGTGAATCTAGTCTCACCCCCCAATTCCCATAGAGATCCATTCAAATGCAGAGTGGTTATAGTATCGCTTGTAACAGTATCTGAAAATAAGATATTGAGAGCCTTTTGATATTGATGGGTCGCAGACTTCAGGAAGTAACAGCATGCAAAGGATATGCGACCAAATATTAAATATGATACTTTAAAAATACGTATTATCCAAGGGTTCACATACTTTTTCCAACAAAGCATTTAATGTTGGATAATTTTGCTCAATAAATAAATTGTAAAAGAATAATGTTTTTTGTGTTTTTTGTTGAGTTTGGTTCACTTTATCAAGTTTTAGGACTTAGATGAAGATGTGATCGCATTTTAGATCGAATTTATGCAGATATACAGAAAATTCTAAAGGGTTCACATACTTTTTCTTGCAACTGTATATGGCTCTCCTGCATTATGATAAAGAGTCCAGAAATCCCAGCGAGAGTGGTAACTCTCCAAACTCTTGTGTAGTACTTCCTCAATCGTGAGACCAAAAAAAACATCTGCCCTCTTCTCCTTTGAGTCTACAGGCTCTGAATTGCACTTAAGTAAAAAGCAATATTGTTAATGACATACAAATATCACCCTGCAGCTGCCAAAGACTTGGGATGACTCAACCGGTATTACTTCTGTCCCTAGTGTAGAAAGAGTTACCTGTAACTCCCAGAAGATGCTGCGTGTGTGGCGATGGTAGTAGTGACGCAGAGGAATGTACTCTACAGCACTGTGGTTCTCTGTAAGGACTTTCTGTACATGCTTGAAGAACCAGGGCTTGAAGTAATGGCCGATTCGATTGATCTGGGGACGGCAGTGGAATAACAATTAAAACTGTTTGGAGAGAACTGGAGGATTGACACCCAATATGTTTACAGGCAGTAGAGTGGATATATACAGAGGAACAACATCAATAGTAATTGGTGGCTACCTTCTGGCTATACTTCTGGCCTCCAGATATAAGATATATCCACCAATCACAGTTGGAGTTGTTACCAACAAACTCTGTGACTGGTGGAGGGGGATGTCATAAGTGTCTTACCCCCATTTTATTATCTCCGCATGCAAAGTAACAATCATTCCATAGCAGTACAGAGTTCACCATTCATACACTGGACATCAAGATTATAAGAAACAATGGAAATGTTGAGAGAAATATTGGCTGTGATGGTGATAGCAAAAGGTTCCTCCCCCATCTCACCTTGTCTGGCTCCGCCTCATCAGTCATCACTCCTGTCATGATCACAGCCTCGTCCAGGGAGTACTGCAGCCCTTCCACAAATTGGTTTTCCTTGTTGGCGGATTCCTGGGCGAATCGCTGGCAGATGGCTTCTAGGCCATGCACTGGCTCGTACGTCAGCTTGACCCAGGTCCGAGCCGGGATGATTCGGATTTCAGCCGCAACCAGAAATCCCAGCGTGCCGCATGACCACGGAACGGCGTAAAACAGGTCAGAGTTCTCTTCCTGTGACACACAGAACAAGGCCGGGTGAGGACTCCACCAGCAGATAAACAGGTGTGCTGCACACTCAAACGCGGAAGCAATACAGTGTTCCAGATAATTTGATTTCACTATAATTTTCAAACAAATCCTTACTAGACTCATGTGCTAACAAATTATAGCTGCCGTAGCGCATCAGTACAAATATAATTTCAAATGTTAATTTTTCAGAGCTTGGATATTTTTGTTATTGAAAAAACCTATGTTAACTGACAGAGCATGCACTACATCTTCATCATACACCCATTAGAAAGCAATGAGACACAGATCTCTAGGGGCTGGATAATGTAACAGGCACACATATTACATTAGATGCACCATGCCTACAGCCCTGGCAACACAGGGGATTGACTGTGCTAAGACAAGGCCTACTGTGTGGTGTGGAATCTGGGGAAAAAGCTTATTTTGTTCAGTACTGTGGAGCTCACCCATCAGTTGCACATGATCGGAGATTGCTTGTTTGCTCGTGTCATACAAGCACAGATAGCTAATGAACCTTGAAGTCATTCAACTGCCTCAGCATTGTGACACACAGTAAACAAGACCTCCCCTGAGACGGGTTGTGGAGCTCTTGTTAAAAAACAGCACAGTGAGTACAGTCTTCTTCTCCAAGAAGAAGTGTTTACAGAATACTCTGGAGATTAGCCTGAATTCTATCGGCATTTGCCCTTCACTTTAATGAAACACAAGTGTTTGTTTTTTTCTTCACAAACACAGTTTGGGAAATTAATTTTGGTTGTTGCTGAACTTGCTAAACTATGTGGGTGAGGATAAAAACTAACACTTAGATTTAATTGTGAGTCAGAATTAAGGACAAATGTTGACTGAATCCAGGCCACTGACTATTGTCTCAGACCTCCACCAAGTCTAGTTCCACTATGCCACAGTCTTAAGCTATGATGCTACAGTGGTGCTAGGAAGTTTTTAGATTTATCTGCATAAATTCGATCTAAAATGTTATCACATTTTCATCTAAGTCCTAAAATTTGATTAAGTGAACCCAGCTCAACAAAAAACACAAAAAACATTATTCTTTTATAATTTATTATCGAGCACAATTATCCAACGTTAAATGCTTTGTTGGAAAAGTATGTGAATCCTTGGATCATACGTATTTTTAAAGTATCATATTTAATATTTGGTTGCATATCCTTTGCATGCTGTTACTTCCTGAAGTCTGTGACCCATCAATATCAAAAGACTCTTGATATCTTATTTTCAGGTACTGTTACAAGCGATACTATAACCTCTCTGCATTTGAATGGATCTCTATGGGAATTGGGGGGTGAGACTAGATTCAGCTGTAAATTACACTGGTACAGTATGGAACACATGACTGGCTGAATGGCTGTAAGTCATCTAAGGTATCTAAGGTATCAAACGAGCTCCAAACCATCACTCTGCGGTCAGATATGGAGTAGATGTGCATGGATCACTGCAAGGGTTATTTCTCCTGACTGATTTTCCTATAGAACTCTGTTTCCTATAGAACTTATATATGAAAAATACGTATGATCCAAGGGTTCACATACTTTTTCCAACAAAGCATTTAACGTTGGATAATTTTGCTCAATACATAAATTATAAAAAAAATTATGTTTTTTTGTTGAGCTGGGTTCACTTTATCAAGTTTTAGGACTTAGATGAAGATATGATCACATTTTAGATCAAATTTATGCAGATATACAGAAAATTCTAAAGGGTTCACAAACTTTCTAGCACCACTGTATGTGGCATTCACACACCATGCTAATGTAGCTTTGTCAATAGTTTTCAATACCTTTCTTAACCAAGTCATTTTCTAGAAACTCACTCACTCACTCACTCACTCACTCACTCACTCACTCACTCACTCACTCACTCACTCACTAACTCACTAACTCACTCACTCACTCACTCACTCACTCACTCACTCACTCACTCACTCACTCACTCACTCACTCACTCACTCACTCACTCACTCACTCACTCACTCACTCACAACAGTGATCCTGGTTAGAGGGAACTCACAGCTGTACAGCGGACCAGACTGCCATCGGCCAATACCAGCTCATAGGCCACACAGATGTGCTGGAAGAGGCCATAGATGTGGGAAGATGACTCAATGCCTGTGCCCATAATCAGTCCCCCTGATGAGAAAAGAGAGTCTACCAATCAGGGCACAAGGTCTACATTCTTATATGGGCTACGCATAAAAGGCACAACAAGGATGCACACAAACTGACAGAATATATCTGAGTCAGCAGTGAATAAGGCACTTATAAAACTGATGAAGAGTTTTGATTTAGAAAGTATCTCTTGGTAAGGGGCCCAGAATTACCATAATGCACCTCTGATGGAAAAGTAATATGCGATTATACAAACGTGTCAATGTCCCTGCTTGTCTATTTACCAGTATTGGCTGTACTATAGGGACTTTACTGGGATCATGACTTGTTGAATAATCGGCTGCGTAGGCGTGTCAAAATTCAAGAGTAACGTTAAAGTTGAAAAATAACTGCAGGGAGGAAACCATCGTTGCTGAGATGGAATAACAAACTCATTTTGCTGGTCAACACTATGCTCTGTCAACATAAGGGAGAATATTTTGCCATGAGCAGTCATAGCCTACCTAATAAAAAGCCTACCTGTAGTACCTGACTAATTGGCTTGTACACCTGTGGTGACACTAGAATTAAGCACGTAAGATTGCCATCAGCATACAACACCACTTCACAGATAAACACAATATGCTGAAGTGGTTTTATCTTTCAGCCTCATCTCAACTAAAAACATTGAGTGCTGATCTTTTCTGACTGTAATGTCTTTACATCAAATGGAAATTTTATTATTTTCCCATTTAAAAATTTGGAAAAGTATGCATTTTTTTCTTATGGCTTAATGAGCACTTTGAAAGTCAAGGAAGAAGTGATTGCACAGGGTCTAATAAAGATCAATATTGCTTGGGTAGGCAGTTTAAACTACACTAGACCAAACATTCTCATTTTACGTGCACTTTACGTGCAATTGGTTAGTCTCGACAGACTTCCAAATGAATTTGCAGCTGTGTAACTGCAATGCATTAAGTTGTTGATCTCCTCGTTGTCTGGAATCTAGAGACCATTTAGAAAACTGATCCAGGAAATGTCCCTGACCAGTAGCCATTTCTCTGCCAGCTGTACTGTAAATGTAATTTAATTTGGCCCAACCATTAAGTCTGTTCAAAAGTGATACAGCCACAATTTACAAATACAGTATGTAAACATGGAAGAGTTACAGAAATGAAAGAGTACAGATTCATAGAGGGAGAGACTACCGTTCCAATTTGTCTGATATACTGTAGCTACAGGTATATGTACATTAAAGTATTTTGATCATTTGGCTCTCTCACCCCTAGCATGATGTATCCAAGTCTCACCCTTCAATTGTAATGTGTAGACCCATTTAGTACATACCCACTGTCAGGTCATCCAGTTCTGGCAGCACAGGAAGAGTCCACCCAATGGAGTTGAGAAGAGCAGTCACCTGTCCCATGTTAGCAAGAGGTTCAACGCGCAGAATCTGTGGAGTTTAAAAAGCGGAAATTGTAAACATGTACACGTACCCCCACACATATGCACAGGCATTTATGTTATAAGTACAACACCTACAGAGAACAAACACCCTATAGACCTCTCCAAGTGTGTGCAAAGCCGTCAGCGTGAGGAGGAAAGCAAACTTTTTGCATAATTAGTAAGATTAGCAAGTACAATTAGCAAGTTTTCTTCCCTTTACTCATTCAAACTAAGCACACTCACAGCAATCCATTGCACCACACTTACATGCCTGAATTCATAGAATCGTTGTTTGTCCCCATCTACTTAGCCTTTTAAAGTTACATTTTAAAGTGTTATCTAATAATAATAATAATAATGCATGGCATTTATATAGCGCCTTTCTCACCAACCGGTGACTCAAAGCGCTTTACAATGATGAGGGGGAAACTCGCCTCTACCACCACCAATGTGTAGCACCCACCTGGGTGATGCAACGGCAGCCATTTTGCGCCAGTATGCTCACCACACATCAGCTGAGGTGGAGAGGGAGAGAATAATTTTTTTAGCCAATTAAACGGGGGGATGATTAGGTGGCAGATTGAATGAGCCTGGGTTGGGAGTTTAGCCAGGACACCGGGGAAACCCCTACTCTTTACGATAAGTGTCATGGGATCTTTATAATATATAACATCCTAGTCATTCATTAAAACATAAAGCTCACTTTTCTGAGTACTATGGATAAAGTGAACTTAAAGGGAACAGACTGAGACAACAACATTATGATTTCCAGGCATCTATAAACACAGAGGCTAACTAATCATATGTTATGTCCCACAACATTTAATCACATAATTTTGGCATATGTCCAGCTCTTCTACCACCTGGCACAGAAAACTTCATTAGAATTAGAATAGTTTGATCTGATTTTTGACAGATAAAATGCACCACAAGCATATTCCCATTTTTCTTTGCACAAAACAGTTCAGGAACCATCCGTCCCGGGAACTATTGGGAACTTCAAGAACCTCAACGATGGAGGAAGTGACAAAAAAAAAAAGCGACGGTTGCACTGCTAATAATTTGGCCACACGATGCTGTATACTAAACAACAACACTAAGCAACACTGAATGTTATCTTCCGACCAAATGCCGACAAGAGCTTGGACCTCATCGTCGGTCCACAATGCTGATACGGCTTCCATAATTGTTGTTTGCTAGTAGATGATTGTTGCAGCTTCTCTCTGTTGACATACAGTATGTTTTTAGCAAGTAGCTACCAGGTATTTAAAAATGGCGGTTGGTTTGCTCAGCGTATGACGATTCACAGGACGTTTGCGTTTGACCAGTCAGCAAAGTACATGACTGCCAGATCCACCCCATAGTTCCTGGTACCTTTCTTGGTACCTCTCTGGAGGAGTAGCAACATTTAGTTCTGAGAACTATACACGGTACGCTTCTGCTGGCAATGGAAACGCATCCCAAAGCCGTGATCTGGGTTTCATGTTACGGTACAGCAATGGAAAAGGGCCAATGGTATAACCTAAACATGGGGCATATTTGAGGCAAAATTTTAAAACAACCTGGTCAATGACTCACCTGCCGCTTAGTGTCCACTTCCAGTATGTCCATCATGTTAATCATGATGTTCTTATGGGTCTTCTTGTACTTCCCCACCCGAAGTGACACGGTCAGCCAGCCTGGACGTCCTGTACACATATAGGTCTTTCCACCCTCCTTTTTCCACTCCCGCACCTCAAAGTAAGCAAGAAAGAAAATACCGTTTGACAGACATGTGGCACAAAGACCCACTGTACAAACTTTAGACCTACATTACTTATTAACTACGACTAGTATAAATTAGACAACAACCTAAAAATTAGCCTCAGTACGGTCTATGTGGAACTGAAACCAACAAACAGCATGGTCCCTGCATGGTGCTGATGTTGGTGTTTTCCAATAAAAATGTAATCCTGCATCTCACAGGGTATTCAAGGCAAATAATATTTTACTTGGTTGAATAATTCTACTTCTGATTGGGATTTCTGAAGATATTAATTAAAATACTATGGTATGGGAGATAAATTATGTGGTAACCCTTGGGAGTGTTCAAGACCAGGTTTGGCACAGCGCTAAGGGCACACTAAACTGTAGGCAAAATTACAAGCCTGATGCACTGAAAGGTCTGCCTTTGTCATTAAACTTAAGTTTCTTATGAGTAGTTATTTGTTGCCCAAAGACAAGATTTATTAAAGTGCCTTCTCATTTACTGGTTCACACCACACCTAGGTCTTATTTTTATCTTTGAACATTGTGTTGATTGGTTTCTTTAGTTGATTGAGTTGAACTGAGATGAGTTGAGTTCGTCATTTTAGGATCATCACTATTTCAATTAATTTGTGGTCATATTTAAATTTTAGCTCAACGGATTTCAGAGTTTGTAAGTGTTAATAATTTTGCAAAATTCGACAACTTTTGGTTTCCTCGTTCAAAGAAAGGAGCTTGACTGCAAAAACAAAGGGGAAAGAATGGGAGCAGAAGAGGAAACACGCCTAATTAAAGAAGAAAACGTGCCAAACTGAGACTGAGGGGGTGACGTAAGCTGGATTTTACGTCTCAGCGGAGCTTGACAATAGGGTGCCGGCTCCCGATGCCACTCTTTATCCCCCCCAGACAATGGAAGTCACCACACAGCATGGAGCTTCAGCCAGCCATCCACTGCCGCACAACCAACCCTCCAGAGCCACACAGCTGACTCACCCAGACACAACACTATCAACCAGTACCTCTCCAGAGACACAAGGCACTCATCCAACACCCCTGTACAGACACACAGCACCCCCATGAGGTCCACGTATGCATCAAGCACACCACATAGTGGCCCAAGAACCCAGAACATCCACCTTCCTCAGAGCAAAACCACATTACGTAGGCTACCCTGCATTCCGTAAAAGACATCCTGGCTTCAGAGCTATATCAACACAGCCACTTTCCCAGACCTACACTTTTCCAGCACAGCCAAGCCAAAACCAGAGATGGCCTGGCACTATCACAGTAACAAGGTGGACATCTAAGATTGGCTCTTAGACATACCTAACTAAACCTGTAAAAGTTTGGATTGGAGACTCTATTTAGGCTACTGCAGTTTACTTCCTTAGACATTATGATTTAAAAGTAATGCCCTCTTGCCTTTGTCATTTGGGTAGCATATTTTAGATTTTTTTTTATTTTTAAATTTTGAATAAAATACTTTTCGTTGTTTTAAATCCTCCTTCATGCCAGTGGGCTTGTGATTGTTTTAGTAATTGTTGCTATTATGTTTTTAAGTTAACATAGACTTTATACAGATAAACTGGACTTACAAATGAAAAGGTAAAGCCTGTTCATTACTTAAAAGAACATTATTATGAAACAGTCAAATTTCTGCAGCCAACAACAGTCGCTAACGATTTGATTGTAGATTTAGGACATTTCTGCACTTTAGTCCGTTTTTTATGTTTGTGAACTCACCATTTGCTTCGACTGCAAAAGGCTCTGTTGAAGGCTAGCTAACTAAAGTACAAGCTAAAACGTGACTGATTGAGAAACGTTCTTGTAAAAGAATCAAGGAATTCCAGAAGGATAAGGGGTATAGACTCGCAATTCCAGAGTGGAATATGACGATATTCATCAAAGTTCCAAATTTAACAACAGTCTCGTTACATTTTACTTGATGTCAGGCTGGGCTAAAGACTGGAGTGAGAAAACAACCAAACACGCACTGTAACGTTGTACGGGTTGTAGGAGTTTACCCAACTATACAGCTACGGTATAGATTGCTAACACTCAAAGGCTCAACGCTCACCTGACGCACACAAAGGAATAGATCGCCCCTGAAACTTCCCAAATTATTCAATGGAATATTATCCATGTTCACGAGATCGATTTATCTGTAGTCTATATGATATCTTCATTTATATATATTTTTTCCTTCTTACCTGTCTCTGTATGTCTCTTACTCTTTGGTCATGCTGCTTCGGAGCGGAGCACATCTTGAAAATGATCCAAGCTCGCAGGTAATAATACACATCAAATATTACGGATAAAGGCAGGAGGAAGAGACAAACGAATATCCACCTTTGATGAATTATTACGTAATCTAACCCTTTAACTTTTACCCACAACAAAAACAAAACGGCCAACCCTGCAATATACAATAATGGGTCCATTTTCCCTTATCCAAGAATTCAATGAGCTAACTTTGCTAGCCAGCTATCTTGTCCTATGTTGGCTTCTAATAGCTATAGCATCCAATGCAGAAATTTAATAAATCCAATCAATCCGTGCAATGCCTGCTTACAATGTAACGAACCCTCTTCGAACTAGGCTATCTGATATCCACATGAAAACGTATAAACACTATTCCGTCGAAATAATAATAAATAATAGTCACATGCAAGAAAACAAACAGCGGCTTGCTAAAACTCAACTATGAGAAACCACAGAATTTGACACCTTAATTTTCCACGCGAAGGAGACCAGCCCGTTTGACAGCGCAGCCCGCCTCCAAGCGTCAACGATTGGCCAATTCGGGTGACTCGAGCTGGCGCGTATCTACGTTTTATCCAATCGCAAAGGGAAAAGACCGTCACACCATTCACTCGGTCGCGATGGTTTCATGATCATAAAACAGTAGCCTATTAAGCAACATGCATGATACTTAAAGGACAACACGTATGCACAAGGTACAGCTGAAAAAAATGTCAGAACTTTTTTAATAAATAAAAGTATCCAGTGATAATTTATTCTATATGTAGGCTACCCCACAAAATAGCACATTTGTATGTATGTTCTTAAATCATTATTAAGCCTTGCTTGCTATACTCAAAAGAATACACGTGCTGCTGCAATTGCATAGCTATGTCTGTTGTTGGATACTATAATCTGGCATTAGACATTTGACTTTGGGTTGACTAAGGTAACTTGGAAAATGTGCAGCATTCTAATGGATTTAAGGGCGGAGCAACAACACAGGCGCCACACAGCACAATTCTACTGTGAGGCAATAGCCATTATTTATTTTCACGGAGCACCCGGCTAAGCATCTTACATGAAGTCAGAACTGAAGCGCCGCCTGTTTGTTTGGAATGATGCTTTGTTGTTGTTGTTGTTGTTGTTGAAGAAAGTAAGCCTATTTACTGGGATTCTAACTTGTCGTACTATATGTGACTTTGTTCTGTAAATTGTATTTAATGATAAAAGTTTACTTTTATAGAAAATGGAAGAACAGCTGGCAAGAGAAGAAACTGGTACCATCACGGTGACCATATCCAACATACGAGGAGCAAGAAAGAATATTAAAAAACTAAATATAGCCTAATATTCTTGTTGAATACAAATGTTGGTGCTCTGGCTAGGAAGAAATGCTATATATTGGGCAATTATACAATATTTCCCTATTGTCCATTCATTTTATGTTTACAGCAAGCTAGTAATCCAAATTAAAGAAGAAACATTCTAAAATGCTCTGAATTTCAACTTCAACTTGCTTTTTCAACTACCACTCATGGAAATGAGCCTCATACACACTGCACCTTGCAGATAACGACAGGTCACCGACAAGTGCAATCCAGCCTCGGATAGGACGGATACTTGGAGGACAATGCCTTCCCTGCACCATGGGGCTGTAGTAATTGGAGTGTTTCTCATTGTTACGGGTGGGGCAACTGCTTTCCTGAAGTCCAGCCATGGCAAGCTGCAGGCGTTCAGTTTGTGTTGTGTTGTGCTTGGTGCTCTGCTTTTGATCCTTGGACTTTTTTGGGCTATGAATGGGAAAAGCAACCCTGGCTCTTACGGCAGCGAATACAGCCACGTCCTGTTTAACCCTCCACCTGGTCATTTCGCCGAATCCCAGTCAGTACTGTTCCAAAGGTTGGTGGCACGCTTTGTTTTCAGCGTTCAGTTGAAACTATTTTACAGAGTCTATGTTTAGTCGACCGCGAGAGATAATATCCTCGATTAGCCAATACACGCTAGCATTTAAGACCGATATTTATAATAAAAATTATATTTATAAATATATATAGCCTAAATATTTGGTGCTGGTAAAAGCTTTTTTTGCAGGCTTTTAAAAAAATTAATTTATTAAAAAATGTAATGAAATTTCTAAAACATTTTACCACGTCACACCCTTTACATTTGTTGCTGCTTACTAGGCTATTCATCTGCTGGTCAACAACCTACGCTCAAATGGTTGTATTTTCTGCAATGGATATTAAGTTTCACGGATAAAAGCCATAAGGCATAAATACAATCACATAATCTCAATTTTAGAGTTTCAGGTAACTGCATCGGCTATTTCTGAAAGTACCCACCCCCAAAAAAAATAAAATTAATTAATAATAATAAAAAAAACATAAATAGCCTAAATGAAATAAACAAAAGATAAATTGGCTAAAACATTATTATTATTAGTATTAGTAGGCTATTATATTAATAATAATATTCTGTCAGTTTCTAAGAACAAGTGTTATTCTTCGTTTTAGCGCATGCACGATGTCTCTCAGTAAATCAATTAGAGGTTATTTGATATTGCCACAGCGGGCATTGCAAATCGCCTAACAGAGACCTTAATACGATAAGTAGGCATACACAAATACCATTAATAATCATTTAATCACACCATTTAACCAAACATTTCAGTGTGTTTTAAATAAAAAACAACACTTTTTGTTAATCAATCTTAATAATTTTATATTAATTGCCTGGCTAGAACTAATGGTAGGTTTTGGCCTATTTAAAACTATACGTGTGCCATCTAGTGTTCATATATGCCACTGCACGCGACGCGGGGCGTTCAGTTTCCGATTATTTACCGACCAAGTCCAAGGGCCTTTCTGACTGCGGAGTTTGCATGTTCTTCCCATGTCCACGTAGGATTCTTCTGGGTACTCAGGTTTCCACCCACAGTCCAAAGACATACTAGTTAGGATAATTGGACACTCTAAATTGCCCGTAGGTATGAGTGTGTGTGAATGCTGTGTGTGCCCTGCGATGGACTGGCGACCTATCCAGTGGGTATTCCTGCCTCTCGCCCAATGTTTGATGGGATGGACTCCAGCCACCCCCCGGGTTAGATAATGGATGGATGGATGATTTACAGACATTGTACAGTTGTGTTTTCACTTATCCCACCAGAAAGCACATTAATATTTTACACTCTGTTTGTTTGGCACGTAATGTAGGTGTTATGATTTGCTTGCATTGTAGGCTATACTCTGCGCTACTCAATATGAGAGTTTCACAATCTTTCCAGCCCAAAGTCTGCTTGTTAAACAGGGCTAAAATGCTTCCTATGAATTGCGAACTACAGCTGAGATAAAAAATTTAAATTAAATAACCATTCCTGAAAAAAGTTCTGCCAGATGGTAGGCTACAGGAAATGGCATCTCGGACCTCTCGTCTACAGGACAGGGTGGGGATATCATTGGGGAAATGGCCGTGAGTGATAGAAGACGCGACTGCGACTTGATTTGTCAAGATTTAAATATTCTCTCACGGAGATTGTGACGTTTGCTAGGACTTCTAGGCTAAAACTACATCGGATTTATAGAAAAAACATGAAAACAGTTTTCGTCTTGAATACAACATGACTGGTGATGTGTAATTATTTTTATATGGCGGTCTCCAATAAAGCCTAGAGGCTCACACATTTTCTTATGTAATAATTTTAGCCGGAAAATTATTAAAAATCAACTTATTCAGATACTATTTTTGCCAATTAGGCTAGGCTACACAATGTACAGTTGAAGTCGGAAGTTTACATACACTTAGGTTGAAGTGATTAAAACTCATTTTTAACCACTCCACAGATATAGATATACTATAGCGTTGGCAAGTCAGTTAGAACATCTACTTTGTGCATGACACAAGTAATTTCTCCAACAATTGTTTACAGATTATTTTACTTTTAATTCACTATATGACAATTCCAGTGGGTCAGAAGTTTACATGCACTAAGTTGACTGTGCCTTTACATTTTTAATATTTGGTCGCATATCCTTTGCATGCCATGACTTCCTGATGTCTGTGACCCAACAACATCAAAAGACTCTTGATATCTTATTTTCTGGTACTCTTACAAGCGATACTATAACGTCTCTGCATTTGAATGGATCTCTATGGGAATTGGGGGGTGGGACTAGATTTAGATCCATTCAAATTGGAATTGTGATATAGTGAATTAAAAGTTAAATAATCTGTCTGTAAACAATTGTTGGAAAAATTGTGTCACTTGTGTCATGTACAAAGTAGATGGACCTGTGTCCATCGTCATTTGCATAAATTAACGTAGGCTACATTGTACCATAGACAGAGGTGGAAATCCAGGTGACAGAAAGTAAAAGTCCTCCCCAGGATTTTGCTCCAATCACCTGGATTTGCTCATTAACATAATTCTTCAGCAGGAGGTAGAACTATTTAGTGAAATCAGCTGGCTCAGTCTATGGGTGGAAGAAACACATGGTAGGACTTTTACTTTATGTGTCCTGGATTTCCACCTCTGACCATAGACTGTATAAAAATATGGACAAAGCCACTGTGACGTCACCCATTGCCTTTCCACGGCCTCGTAAAAACTGAATTGAAGCTCTGGATGTCTTTTTCGCCACCCGTTTGTACAAACTGCGCCTGCTCCGTGGAGCCAAAGAGGACTCAACATGTCCCTCTCATGGTCCTGAACAAATGTTAATACCCTGTCCAAACGACACAATATTTTAAAAAATCAGCACATGCAGAGGCATTAGATGAAGGAAAGGCACCTATTGCAATTACATTTTTTTGTGGGAAAAATGTATTGACTGAGTATTTTGACCACATTGCTGCCATTGACTTACATGGTGAAAGACCTATACTGGAGCCAATCGCAGTGGCGCTAGTGAGCAACGGCACAATTGCCGCTCCCAGCCCAACCAGGAAGTGAGCTTCAAAACGAAAGCCCAGTCTTGGCCCCTTACATTGCACAAATGATTTTGTATAACTCGGATCAAACTGTCAAACTAGACATTGCACATCAAATATGAATCAAGATTCAGCAACTGCATGGCCTATTTCTCACTTGAAATATTTTCAGAAACATATTTTAGTGGACTATTTAGGTGGAATAAGAGTTGAACAGGACGCCACGTTGTTCCGGTTTAATAACGTGGAGCCAAAACGAAAGTAGCCTAACTTAGTGGGTCTAACCAATCAGATGCCGGCTGTTTCCGTTGTGGGCGACAACAATTATCCATATGACGTAGAGGTACCTCCAAAGAGGTACTCTGACATCACGATTGGGTTGGGGGCAGTGTGGGGAGCAGAAAGGAAATTTCAACCGTTAGGGGCAGCACAAAGACGCTTTTCTATCAGTTTCTTATGATATACAATATTATTTCAGAATTGTTGAAATAACAGAATGCATGAATAAGTTTCATTATATGGTAGGCATACAAACATGTTTACAGCGAAAAAAGTGATCTAGGGTGTACTTACCCTTTAATATTTTCATAAATGGAATGACTTGGATGTGCCATTTTTATGATCAGTTATACTCATTTTTGGCTAACTCTGATTTTAAAGCTCACGTAGGCCAACCTATGTTTTTCAAAGAGCACCTTTTTGTTTATTACCTGTTGACTCCGCAGTGCTCTAAACAAAAGCTATTTGTTTTCATTATAGTGTGAGGGGTCGGGATCGGAGGGCCAAACGCGACAGAAGGAATCAGAAAGCAATTCCACAGAATGGAATTACCACAGAAGCTGAGATAATTCCGCGACAGGGAAAGAGAAAAATAAAAGAATAAGGAACAAAACTCCCGGCGTAGTGCCAACAGAAAATACGCCCCAGAAGAGAGCGACGGTTCAAATTAGAGCAGAGGAGGGAAACAACCCTCTAAACAAGAGGGAACGGGCAGAGGTATAAAAAGACAAATAAATAATAACAAACCCCGAATAAGAGGGGCGAGAACTCGTGGGCTTGAGACAATTCGCGAAAAACAAAACTCCTTTAGCTCCACACAGTAGCGAGCTAAAAAGGAGAGAAACAGAAAAAAAACTACAAAGGAAGGTAGAGAAATAAGGGAGAAAAAAGATCCGAAAATCAACCCTAACTCTAAACACTAAAGGAGGACTTCCTGCTTTATCTCATTTGTATCCCAAGTCCTATACCTTGCCGGCTAGGCCTACGTGTAAATAATAAAGAAGCGCCGGAAAAGGGAAATCCTGAGCTTAAATAGAGACAGGAAACCTAAAACAGGTGCAAACACTAATTACCGGAATGAAAATAAACCCTGGCGTGGAACACGGAAAATCCGATAGATTGCCCTGTCGAAAAGAAAAGAACGAACGAACGACCGCAGAAATAAGAAAATGCAGGCGCAACCCATGACATATAGGCTGCACGACTATTGTTCCCTCGCTGTTCATTGCATGCAATGTCGCTGCCTCGCCACTGGGAAAGGGTCAAGATCTGTCGTGGGATTTCATACCGTCGGCTACACCCACGTTCATTTTGATAAATCCGGAAATTTCCCTCATTTTACGATCAGATTTGAACGCGGCCCATTATGTTCTTGGTTTCAGATAACGGTACCAACAGATAGCCTACATCATGTACTCTTAACTAAGCACTTACTGGAACATTTGTCTTTGCTTCACTATGTCTTTGTAGAACGCTGGAGAGGCAAAGATGTGCAGTATATGGGGAAGACTTTGACTACCCCCCTGTGGAGTCTAGCTATTGCAGCCCTCCAGTGAGGCCACCTCACTGGGACCTGGAACCCCCGCCCCCATATGAAGTAGCCATCAAAATCACCAGGAGCTCCACACACCTGCGCCGTAGTTATTCTGACACACACTTGCCCACAGAGCCTCTTTTCTGCCGCTCTCGAGAGATCAGTTTTGAAGTCTGACACTTCCCCTGACCTCCATTCTGTTTCCATAGAACAGACAAACATGATGATCTCCCGGTACTCCAACATGTCTGTGCAGATCAGCCTAGGACTGTGTGACAACACCCCTGCACTGCAGTCTGTATCCACAGATGAGCCTTGGAGTGTGGCAACCCCTCTGCACTTCTTTCCGTCTCTGGAGATCAACCTTGGAGTGTGACTGCATTCCTATCTATGCAGATCAGCCTTGGAATGTGACATTCCCCCTGCACTTCTTTCTGTTTCCAGAGATCAGCCTTAGACAGAGGCAGTACCCACGGAGGTCTTGTCCTTCTACCCTCAACTCAAGGAACACAGACCAGATTGTTGGCTCACTGTCACCCCCTGAACTCTAAACCTAAAAACACTCAAAACCTTCCAATCAAAGTTTGTGAGTGCATGAAGCAGGAGTGTAACATGACTGGTATAGAATGGGTGGGGTGTGTCTGAAATATATGTGATATCTGTTAATTGTATGATACATAGTTGCAAAGCTTGTGTAAACTTTACATATGATAAATGCAAAGGGCCAATTAAATTATTTTTTTGGGGGTGGGGGCTTTGGAGAGAACAGAAATTTATGTGGTGCAGTGTCTTGTGAGGTTGCAATTATGACTGATGAATAACTCGGTGCTCTAACTCAAAAACTGATCAACTTGTATCAAGACTTGTATAACACATTTCAAGAATATATGATTATATTTAGCATGGGACGAACTAGCTATGTTAACTTATTTAACTTATTGCAGATTGTACAGTAGGGATAGGCAACTCTGTAGAGTGCTATAATCCTATAGATCAAATGAGTCTCTCAGAATAGAGAAATTGCTGAGTGTCTTCATCACACGGCTACCTGCTTTAATATAGCATAATTACTGAGAAAAACAAGCAAGGTAAAAAAAATCCCCAGAACATAGGATCTGGGTTGTTTAAACCTTGTAATTTCCACTATCAATCACTTTCTCAAGCAAGATAAGGATTTGATTGCGCTGCCACAATCATAAGTATTATGCAATGGCATGCATGAACCTTCAATGTAATTAGCATTGCATTTAGCTGCCTTTGATTTTACATTGTCCAGTAGGTCACATAGCCCAGAATTGGCATTCATTCCCAGCTCACTTTATGTAAAAAGTATGAACTTTGACCTATAAAATGGTTCCCAGAATTCTACAGCTGTGGAGACGTACTGCATGGCTATTCATTGAAGATAAAAATTAGTGTCATTGCCATGGACAATGGTGCCTAACTTTACAGCCCAAATAACAACTGTTATGTGGTGTGAAAAAGAGGTGTGGTTGAGAAATCAATTATAAAATGGCTGCTGGTGACTTCACCCCCTATTGATTTTAACTTAAAATTGCATAAATGTTTACATATGGGGGAAATGGTTTCTGTGTGACTTTCTGCCCAAATCTCATTAATTAATACAACTTGGCAGGTTTGACCCCATTATCAAGACAGTCATATATTTCTCTCTGGATTGCGTGAAAGGTTATTCTTGGAATAATTTTACAGCATCTAATGGAAAATAAACTAGATATTGAGGCCAGATGTCATTTAAAATGTAAGTACATTTTTAATTCTTAGATATAGTGTTGCCTGGACCCTTGTCTCAATATGAAACAGTCCACAATGTACCTGGCATAGGTTGAGGAACTAAAGAATAGTGTTTCCACTGAATCGTAAATGATTATACTTTCTACAGAGTGAGGATGCAGAAGGGAATATATGTAAGTAGCCCTGTGAATACATATGCATATGCATTTCTTTGGGTCTGCTAAAATTGGTCATAATTGAATTTAAGCTGTGGAAAGAAAGTTACATTTTTATTTCCCAGGCAACACTGTTGAATAATTTTATTCTCTGGTAGAATTACCCTGACACCCAGTTATAGACTATGCAATGTAATGTCATGCTTTGGACACAAACACACTTGACTATTCTGTGCCTCAACCTATAGCAGGACTATAGTTTCTACCATGCGTAGCCTATATAAATGTATACTGAAACACCTTTCCTTTCTAATATACTTCATTGTTTAGTAGAATGTATACTACTTTTAAAATAGGTTCTCAGGGGTCCCGGGCTGTTTATTGAAAGGGCATAAAAGAACACTTCTTCAGATCTCAAAACAATGTGCACTCAGGGAGCTCTCTGATGAAGAAATGAGGAACACAGAGAAGCCATTCCCCTTGCATGACTAAATTTATTATGACTATTTATATAACACACAAAGGTGTAAATTGTCTATGTCAAGAGGACATATATTTCATGAATGTTATTCTCATTTGTTAGAGTGGTAGACTATTTCTCAGTTTTCCAACTGAGAATCGCATTTTAAAAGATGTAGACTAGGACGTTGTTTGAAAACAATCTTTGTATGGGAAATTCTGCATTAGAACAATGTTAGCAAATTGCAATATTTTACAGTGCGTTCTTTAGCCGTGACTTTGCTTTTGTATGCATGCAGCGACAAAGTAGCCTACAAACATGTATGTCACTCCAGCTATCTGCACTTTCATTGCTCTTTTGAGAAAATGAAATAATTCAAATGTTCAGAATTTTGCGATTGCGTGTAGGCTACCCAATCTGTACAAATCTGAGTGAATAAATCGTAGCCTGCTGAAAATAACTACAAGCACCAGATAATGTCATTTGAGGAGTGCTCGGAGGAATAAGGGTTGTGTAGGCCTATGGCAAAAAAGCAACTAGTCACTTCAGGTGTGATATTCGCTAATGAATGCATCTATCAATAAGCAGCATTTTCATCATGACACGCGTGTTCACCGATCTCTCAATCAAGTTTTTAATCGACGATGACAAGTAAAAATAATATAATCCTGATCCAAAGGTGGCAGTAAAACAGCTATAAAGCTTTATCTCAGAAAATACCACCATACTTATATAGTCTGCCTGTAGAACAACAAAATGATCAGTAGCCTATTAAGCAACTTACTTTTGTTATAACCGATAGCTACTAACCGGTTACATGACACATGGCAAAGTGGATACTTTTTATGTCTAGGAGGCATTCGAATTTATGTTGGCTAGTGGACAGCAGCTGTAGCCTGTAGTATAGCCTATGATAACGCGGGAAATATAACTTTCAATTCGGTAGTCACTGGATAATTCGAATTCAGTGCTTAATAACGGTTTAATCCAACGACCAATTCTTTTTTTTGATTGACTGCGAGCCGTATTTTGTAGCATTTGTTTTCTGAATTGAACGATGGCGTCCACAGACATAGCCGGGGGTCTGAAATAAAATATGCGGAAGTTACTCCCGAAGAATCCGCCCCACGCGCAAAACGATTAGGCTACCGGAACACAGTAAAAATATTGAGTTTAATGTAGGTGACATTCAGTGCAAATGAATAGATTGAATAGGGTAGTTATAGCCTACCATTAGGCTACTGCATAAATTGTAGCTACATTTAATCACAACCA
Organism: Synaphobranchus kaupii; assembly: GCA_029718625.1. NCBI lineage: Eukaryota > Metazoa > Chordata > Actinopteri > Anguilliformes > Synaphobranchidae > Synaphobranchus > Synaphobranchus kaupii. Next base: position 103,720,462 of record CM056377.1, on the reverse strand, counting down.
TTGTCTGATCATCATGGGCATGCAATGAGATATTAGGCTACAATGCTTACTGCTAACAAAAACACATAGCCTAGCCCAATGACCTAAAACCAACTAGCCTACATCTGAAAGAAGATCCCATGTAGAAAGTTTCACGCCTTTTCTCTGATTTTTGGTACCTTGAATTGATTTAAAATTGATTAAACCTTGAATTGATTTGAATATACAGTAGACTATAAATAGGTTACATTATCAAAGGTTTGTTGCTCTTTAATCAAAAACAATTATTTCAAACGAACTGCATCTGAACAAGGACCCAAACGTTCACAAGCCTTGTCAGATTTGTGGAACTTTTATTAATTAAAAATTATTTTTCTAATATAGAATACATCATAATGTACATAAACATAGGCTACTGAATGTCTTCTTTGCTCTTTAACAAAAACATGTGACTTTCAACTATCATCTGTAATTGGGCCCCACAGACCTTCATAATCTTTCTATGATCTTTGAGACATTTTATTGATTTTTAATAATTTCTATTCATGCGCATAACATGACTTATTGAAAGGCTTTCCGATCCTTTACCAAAACACATAATGACCTCAAACCAATTAGCTACATATGGGAGAGGACCTCGTACAAACTCTCACGACCCTAATGTAAAAAAAGTTATTTGTAGAGTGATATATGATGGAAATTGTAGTTTGTTAGGTTAACATTGCACTTATTGATTAGAAATGGGCTTTCTGTGATATTTTACTTTTGTATGTAAAATGCCTGTAATGTAATGTATTCCTAAGACTAACATTGATGACTAACATTGGCGTCCTACTGAATGAAAAATCACTTGGCGTTGATCTTGTTCTTAGACTAGACGATGGTGAGGAGGTAAAATCATATAGCTCTCAGCAATATGCAACTGGTCTGAAATCTCTAGGCTACCTGATATATTAATATTAATTAACAGAAATGTAATGGAATTACAATGGAAACGAATGACTAATAAAATAACACCCGTGATAAATTCACAAATCATGCAATGTAGTTTCATAATATTTTATCGTTAGAATAAAAAGTCATTAGTGCTGAATCTGAATATCGACCGAGTCTCGAACTGAAAGCTATCTTCGCCGCAGTATAAAACTGAGGGGGGGACATTATTCTTTTTGTACACCAACGAGGAATCTTTTTTTTTAGAAACGTGATTTGACAGAGTAACAGAGGCAGTTTTGGCCAGTAAACTTCATTAGAAAAATACTTCTCAATGGTTTTTGATTAGAGTAGCCTATTTGGAAATCAGCCTCTAATGTTTATCTCTCCATCTACCACCCTCTTCCTCTCTCAGCTAAAATCCTGTTTAAACCTACTTCCTCTCGCCAGCACTCAGTCCACGGGGTTTGCGAAGTCAGGCAGGGTTCGGTGGCTTGCGCTTGGTGTTTTCGCTTTTATTGCAATGACTTTGTATCGATCGCCATGCCCCATTACTGGATTCATAAGACCACAAGCTGCAATTTTGCTGCAACAGTTTTGCGCACTGTAGCTATAAAAATAGTAGTCGGTAGTAATCGATTGAATTTGAACTTCTATGTATTAGCATTTTCCTCGTTTCATTTATTCTTGTTTGGGATTAGGCTATCATCTCTCAGCCATTTCTAAATACATTTAAAAGGCAAGAGGACAAGGAAGAAGAACACTAAAAGCATATTGGCTGTAGCCATATGCTATTAAACTTGTTCTCCATCGATTAGGCTACTTCGTTGGAAGCAGGTACTGAAATACGTTTCAGGTAGGCAACTTCTTTATACTGCTGTCCAGTCGCTATAGCTACGGACTAATTTGCGCGGAGAATCCCAAGTATTTGCCTTTTACTGTTATGTTACTTCTAAAGGCTACCTCCAATTTTGATGTCAAATTGATTTTGCTCGTATGGTGTTATTAGACGATAATAAATGCCTGATAGAGAAACATTAACGTCATAACATTCTCGAGATGTTTTCTATCATGTTTAGGGTAGCTATAGCGAATGTGGTTTTTCAAAGCAACTTGGACATGTTGCCACTAGTGCATATTTTTCAGTTGCAATATTATATTCTGCTTTTAGTTCATTCATTCTCTAAATATGTGGCGTTCTGAAGCGATCCTCGTTTAAAATGATAACCTCTTTTCAATTATAACATGGACACTAACGTTGGTATTTTCTACAAAAGTATTGTTTATTCTTTATGAGATACCAATTGCGTTAGGCAGACTCGCTGTGGATGCTATCATGTGATGAAGCAAGTGGCAGGGGAGCTTGACCAAAATTTCCAGAGGAAAATAGATATTAATGCACAGAATATGAGGCTAATGTAAGTATTGTAATACAGGGGTCTAGACTGGTGTCTAGCAAAATGGAAGTTGCCGTCCTTGCGTATACTGTTTATGATTAGTGAATGATCAAGTGAGCAAAAGCTCAAATTGCATTTTGTGGTTGTGACATTGTTGATGTCTGCTGCTGCTCCACTCCTGCCTTTCTGCTGCCACTCACTCTAGAGGTCTGGGATGTAAGTTGACAGGCAGGATGAAGTGACTCTGCCTCTGCTCCTCATCAGGAGAGAGGCTAGGCTAACCGCTACGGCCGGTGGTGTGCACGTTGTGGCGCCGCGGGGCTCGAAGGAGGGATGCCGTCCCCCTACGGTGGAGTGCTGTCATTGGGCATCCTCTTCATGACGGTGGGGGGCTTGATGTTCCTGTGTGTGGGTCAGGCAGTGACCTGGTTTGGTCTGGCGCTGGGCCTGGTTGGATTCTTCCTGATGGTGCTGGGGGTCTACATGGCGATGAAGTCTCACCACGTGGCTGTCCCAGGTCACTTTCTGCTACACCCACGCACTGGTACACGCTACAGCCAGCACCAGGCCATCAGCATTCAAAGGTAAAGTTAGGCTCTTACCATGCCAATGAAAAAAAATACACATAGGGGTGCAGATCAGCTTGTCAGTAGAAGATTGAAGAATAAACCCACAAATCTAAATAATGTAAAAACCCAAGTGGTACAGAGGATAATTAAAAGTAAATGTCGTGCTTCAGTTGTGTTCTATCTATAGCATCTGTTCTCAAATGCTTATGAGGTAAGGACAAAGGGAAAGTAATGAATGTTCTGATTACAGAAGTAGGTCGAAGATGAAGCTTTGGGGAGGGAAGGGGGCTGCTTACTGCCTTGGACAAAACAAGACAAGACGATTGGCCTTGTTCTGTTTAATTTGTGATTGTCACTACAGTTTATATTACACACTAGCGCTGTTAACTGTCTAACAGGACTGTTGGTTGCCCATGAATACACAAAGGCCTTTATCATCAGTTTTTCCAGGAAATGTTGAACGACTTTAAAAGTGGTCAGGAAGCGAATGTGCGATGGGACCTGGAAGAAAATGCCACAAAACGGTTGCCTGTAGTCTTGGGAATAAAGGCACCACATGACAAGTGGTAGGATATTGAAGCAACGTCTGCCACATTTTCCATTTTTATCACCTCATAAATGAGCAGAGTGAAGTGAGAGGAAGAGGGATCGGATCTGGTTTGTTTCTAGCACAATATGTCATCTTTGAGTTGGACTGGAGAAGCAATAGATGAAAATGTTTGGCAGGTTTTGGTCTTAGTACAGCACATTTATAAGATTAAGAGAACAATGTTAATAGAAAACAGAAGCTTTATTGTAGTCAGGTCCAAGTGGCTGTTTGACTGGTGAGCATGCTGGAGTGATCAGAGCAGCATGTGGTTGAGATTTCATCAGGGAGGCTGTTTGTGTGAGCGGAATAAACACATAGTTTCACTGTTTAAGCTCAATGCAAAACTGACTCACCATTTTGGGGCCTGAAAAACAGAGTCCCTTCTTTTAGATGAAAGAAAATTACATTTCTATGGCAAAAGCTGGGTATTGGGAAAGCACTCTATATTCCAAGAGAAAGGGCTACCATGAGTATTTAAAATAGGTATAATCTGCTCAGTCCTAATTGGGTTGTATTTGTTTGGCTAAAGAGATCAGGAAGACAGCAAGCGAGTTTCCTCCCTACTACCTTTTAACTGTGCATAACCTGAATTTAACACAATAGCAACACATCAGATGCCAGTTCCATTACAAGGATAGCATCTGATGTGTTGCTATTGTGTTAAATTCAGGTTATGCACAGTTAAAAGGTATTAGGGAGGAAACTCGCTACTACATTTTAACTGTGCATAACCTGAATTTAACACAATAGCAACACATCAGATGCCAGTTCCATTACAAGGATGGCTTCACCAACCTTGTTCTGCAAAATTGACACTTTTCAATGAAGCTGTTATTAGAATTAGACAGCTGTGAGCAATGGTGTCTGCTACGTGAACAGTCCACATCTTAACGCCTCTGTTCATGGAGCCATATCACAAAGATGGTTTTAGTTGCAATGCACAGTGCAGTTTTCTATCTGTTGTCCTACAGGAGGCTGGACAGGATCCGCAGGGCTGAGTCCGAGGACAGAGAGCCAGCAAGACCTCCCCCACCAGACCCCAATTTGAACATTGTCCCGGGAACGCCCCCACCCTGGCACATGGAGCCTCCACCCTCTTATGAGACAGTCATGAAAAGTGCACGGGGCAATGTCCAGCACCTCTGACCCCTCAGTGCCCCTATCACTCAACATACTGCCTTTACTATTGTTCATTGTGGCTGGACACAGTTCCTTGGAACTCCTGTTTAAAAAACATACCTTATGAACTCATAAAGAGGTTGGTAACAGCCTGCTAATGTATTTGGACAAATGTGTATTTTTTGTCAATTAGAGGTCAACAGGCAGCTTTGGTAAAGAATGATACCCTCCGAAGGTCAGAATGGTGCTGGTTTTATAGGCTAATCACAGGAAGTGGTCATTTAGAAACCAAGCCACTGGTGATTTAATTACTCGTACTATTTAAAGGTTTCAAAGTTTTCCCACATGAGAGGGAGAAGGAAAACCAAGACAGGATTGCCCTGGGAACAGCAAGTCCTGACCAATCTGCAGCAAGAAGAGTTGGTGAAAAAGTGGAACATAACAGAACATACTCCATCCATTATATTGGTGGTGGGGCTAGGGTTGAGGGGGCACTGAGAATTTTATTTTGTGGTTTCAATCTGGGATCTCTCTAGACCCAAAAAGTCTTGGGTCATTCCTAATGTCTATCTCCCAGACAATAGCAGAAAGCCCTCAGTAGCAGTGTATTGATCCAAAGACAGCAGAGAAAAGAGGTACATTTTCCAATCCAAGTGTGCTAGAGCCAAGTTCTTAGTCTAAGAAATCAGCTTTGGAGGTTGTTTCTTGTACATAATCGTCTGTATGTAAGATGACTACTCAATACTTCAGGACTGTTGAGATTGGATAATTGGCAGACTATAATTTTTTAGAGAACCAAGGATCTTCAGGTTTTATTAAAATGCGATATGCATGCATGCATTTCCTTTGTTCATACCTCAGCCCTTGAGCAGTGCAGCCTGTTAGTTATTAACTGATCAGGCTTTCAACCATGACAGCTAATTCCAGTGTTGTTATGAAGATCTAGTACACGGATCCTTGCACTGGTAGTATGGGCTTGTGTCCTCTAATAATTTTTGGGTTTCTCATGATTTTTATTCAACATGAAAAACCAAAGGCACTGTATGTATTTCTTACTTGTGTTTCACTACACTTGAAAAGGTACGAAAAGTACTTTAAAAGGTACAAACGCTTGTCACTGGGGCGGTACCCCATAGGTATAAAAAATTGTACCCCTAGCTAGCAATAGATAATTAATTTGTACCTTTTAGTACCCAAATAGAACATTATTGTATACTTTCAGGGTACATTTGGGAAATTTGGACCTTAAAGAAGAAAAATGAACCTCCACTGTACCTTTATTTCTGAGTGTAGGCAATCTGTCAAACGTCATTCATACAGCCAACATATTGATCACCATTGTATGAATGGAAAAAGTACCCTTTTTGAAACAGAATTTACTCCCCAGACTTTGAATGTAAGTGTTTTTCTGAATTTGCTGTATTATGTAAATGTACATATTGAAGTGTCGCTATGAATTTGACATTTTTGATGGTCAGTAATGTGAACATTCACAAATGAACATAAGTAAATATGAAATGTATAGGCTCACGGGTGGTGCTTTTCTTTAAATACAGGTCAATATATGTCAAAGAACCCACATAAACAGTATTAAGTGTTGAATTAATTTTTAAAAAAATCACTGGCTATAATTAATCATATCTTCAATAATATGCTACATCTACAAGGATTAACAGAAGTATATTCTATGCAATGACAAAACAACCAGTACTTCTACCAGCGTGGTCACGAGTTCAATTTGGTGCTGTAACCCTGTTCAAGTGTAATGTATTGCTGTTTTTCAGCAGTCACTGGGTGAAGGTGAATGGGAGACAGGGCCTCTTGAAAGGGCAGCCCGAGGCAAGGTTACCTGGCCAAATCTCATTACAGGTGCAGTGATATGGGTGACTTGGCAGCTCATTGGCACTTGGCACAGTCAGTCAAACTCAGTGGAACGGAATGTCGCCCTGCCCCGGTTCACTTTCACCTCTGTTGCATTGGTCTAATGTCGCAGAGCACAGAAGACGGGGATCTCAGCGTGTCTCTGCCCTGATCTGTCCTTACAGGTTCTGACTGCTTTGCTCCAGAATACCAGCACTGGGGCTTGCGCCATGGCTGAGAACAAGCCTTACCGCTACGGGCTCATCGTTCTGGGGCTGCTTGTGGTGGCTGTTGGCCTCTTCATCATGAGTGTGGAGGAGCCCCAGGTGTATGCTACCTTCTGTGCAATGGGTGTGCTCATGGTGGGCACTGGCACTGTATGGAGCATGTGCCAGTGCTATCCTAAGGTAGGGGCACATGAAAACGTGTGCTTTTATTCCAGTACATTGATCAGTACTGTAATTATTTCACTTATATATTAGTGTTCAGAGACATACACATTTGTCTGTACCTGTACCATTGCATTTTTGATGTAGTTCATAGTGCATGACACACAGATCAATGCAATCATTGTGTGATTTGAGCAATTTCTTAAATTATTTTGTATTCTGCAGTTGTTTTTAGTGCAAGTGGCACTGAATTACTCCCAACAGTAAGAACAGTAAGTGAAGTCTTGTTTTCATGTAGCCAGGTCCAAAATAACAGTCACTGTCCATGCATTTCTTTCAGGTGACATTTGTCACTTATTACCAGGAAGAGTTCTGGACCCCTGAGAAAACTGTCCTTTATACTGTGACTCAGGACTCCTATAAGAGGTACTGTGGACAAGGTTGAATGACAGAGGGCTGTGGTCTTGTGATGAGGAAGAGGGTGTGCAACTGTGATGGAACCATGTGATGTCCATGTCTTTGCAATGAAAGGCCAGTTCTATCAGACACTGGCCCAGCTCTACAGACAGCAGCCTAATTCAATCTATTCCTCTAATGTTCTTTTTTTATATGACACAATGGAGCACAGCACAGGGCTCTAATAGCATATGAGTGGCCAGAACCCTTTTCCAGAGAGATCACTCAAACTGGAGTTAATGACAGACGCCTGTATTGGAGATATCGGTCAAACTGAAGCTAACGACTTACTGTGGTCTCACAATGAGATCAACAGAGGTACTGGATATTGCCTATGATGTAATTACTGTGATTGTTATATTTATACACACGAGGGACCTCCAGCAAAAGACAAAAAGAGCTTTTGTATCTGTATGACTACTAAAAAAGGCATACATGCAATTCTATGTAAAACAAGGTAGAATTGAATGCAACCTTCAAATACATTTCCCAATACATGCAGGCCTGTCATGATATCCATTTGATTCAACAGTTGAATGAATTAATTCTTCCATAGTGAATTAAGAACGAATGCTAGAACGAAGAGCATAAATTAAACTACCACTAGGGTCTGCAAAGCTCTCTCAATTTCAGTTCCCACTGACAGTCGTATTGTGTCTTTACTCCGCCCCTGTAGTGCAGCAGAGCCAGTCAGAGCACCCCTGGCAGTCCTCCTGGATGACCTGGAGAGCGAGGGAGACAGGCCAACTCAGTCTGAGCCACACACAGGGACTGGACTCCAGGTGCCGAAGGAGCATTCAGACCACAGTACAGTCCTCATCCACACAACTCAGAGCTGCCCCCTGCTTGCCCTGCTCCACACCAGCACCCCGCTGCCAGGACACAAAACAACCGCGCTAGAGTCTGAACCAGAGATGTATTATGGGAAGGTGGAGGACCCCTGTCATCTTGGATCGGACTTGGACAGCGAGTGAAGCTCAAGGTCTAGAGTATGAGCAGGAGGAGGCAGAAGGAGTCACTTGAACAAAAAATGATTTCAGGTATATTCAATAGCAAATGGTCAGGTTTGGTTAGGTACTTACAGCACTTGTGATAATTGCATTTTGTAGGTGTCTGCCAGAAGAGTATCTATAACTTCATACTTTTTACAGAACAGTCAAACTATATAGCTCAATTAGGGTGGACCTGGAAAATTGTTTTGAGGAAGAAAATGCCCATTACCTTGTGCATCCTATGTCCTTCTAGGCACACAGATTTTCCAACTCACAAATTGAGTTTGAATACAGAATGCAGAACTATTCCTTTTGTGTGGTTTTAATTCAACGTGAGAGAGATTTGAACCATCTGCACAGTCTTAGCTTTCTCTTCACAATCACACTATACTCTGTTCACCACTGCTTTGAAAATTAAGACTTACTAAAGCAAAACTGCTATAAACTATACAATCTGCCATTAAACTGCACCATTAAAACACAGGTAAGTAAAACATCTGCCAAAGAGAAGGAGGGGTTGATAAAGCTATAAAGGATAAAGGCCTTGGTCCTGATTACCTCACATTCCAACAGACTGCTGGCCCGTCCCACAGATGAGATCACAGCCTGGCAACAAGTGGGTTCGGTTAGGCCACTGGGAGAGCATTTGAATCACAGCCTGCATTTTTTGCTCAAAAAAACTCTTACAAGAGCATGGCAGAAAAAGGAGCTTTAGTAGAGGGACTAATAGTGAGTGAAGACAGAATCTGGCTTATAGGTCTCTCATAAAATACAGAGTTGAAGAAGCAAAGGGCAGGATTCCCAACAGTCCTCATAGTCTTGGCAACTCTTCTGTTTGTATTCCGGCTAATCAGATCAACACTCGACTCAGCTGAGAGCTATGCTTCCCCCCTCCATCCAACCTCTCAGCTGGATGTCCCCCCATTTGCCAATTACAGGATAACATGAGAAGTGCCTTTGCAGTGACTCTACATTATAATCTATTCAGTGACTAGCAGTAGGGAAGCCCTTTATTTGGAAATACAAGGATCCTGAGGGCTCCAAACTATCAAAGATTACACGTTCATTTGATGCCATGAAATGGTATCAGTCCGTACTGCACACTGGTATGCCCTTATTTACAGTTCTGTTCTGAGCTTCATCCCCTCATACTAGAAATAACTGGGAGCTCACGGATATGGATATGTTCTATTTTTTATTTTGAAGAGATTGTTCACTTTCTTGGTTTTTTAATATTCCAGTTTTAGTGTATGTTTTTGATTGGCCCATACAGTTTTTGTGTGCAAGGGCAGGTATTATAGATACTCACGGAAGTTTCTGATGACCTGCCAGCTTTACAATGGCAGTTATAGGACATTCAAGGGTTCATGGTCTAAAACAAGAAAATAGACTTCAGTTAACTTCAAAGCAGCTTGTACAATGATGTTATGCGTCCAGAGGTTCTATGTATATTACCTGATTATTATTTTTAAATGATTAATATTAGTATAATTTGGAACTATTTCCTGTGGTGCTTACAACCTCAGTCCGCTGCGCCGCTGAACTACTGCTATGATTTAAAAACGGATATATTAATAATTGTGAGTAAATGCTATACAATTAATCTGTTCATGTACAACCTCTGGAAACATAACATTGCTGTGCTTTGGAGCTGCTTGAAGTGTGTTTTCCTGCTTTAGACCACAAACACCCAAGTGCCCTATACCTCCTCCATTGCATACAATAACTGTCTTGCTCAATCAAAAACATAAACTAAAAGTGAAATAACATCAAAAACCCAGAGAAAAGTAAACTATCCCTTTAAGGCCATAGACCTAGGAGAAAGTAAAAGTGGCGAGACATATGATCAATGTTAGTGATCAAACTTATCTGCTCTAAAGCACTTTTTCTTCAAAGGCCTCCTTTTCTTGCTTTATTCCGTTTTGCTGCTGCACTCCATCTTCCCATTCCCCTAATGGGCATCTCTGCGCAAATTCAGATCTGTTTTCAGCTGAGCCCCCCCTGCACTTCCATCGCCGTTATAAATAAAGCCACAGAGCCTTCCTGCCTGCAAGCCCAATGCCCCTGAGAGCGCACTCAGTTCATCTCAGGACCAGGAAACGTCCTCATATTCCCAGCACTAGCCCAGCGAGGAGATTGATGCTCATCGATCCCCCTGGATCTCTGCATGCAGGGGGAACCAGCTGACTTAATTTCTGCTAAGGGCATCACAGTGCCTGACCAGCCCTTTATGTCTTCCCCCGTTTTCCTAATCCTGTGCAATACCCCTAAGCTCTGCTTCCGCTAAATCATACAGTTCAATCCACTGCCCATTAACCTCTATCCTCTACACCAGACTGCCGGAGCCACTCATACTATCATGATGCAGATAGTACTCAAGAAAATCTCTGTGCGCTCTGACATATCCTGGATGATCACCAATAAACTGCCTCTCCAAAACAGCCAATTTTCTCTTCTCTCCCCAGCTCTTCATTCTTGGGTTACTCCTGCCCACAAATTGCAGCTAATATGCAATATACCACAGACCTAATCACAGCGCCAAAGTACTAATAGCCTTTCATCACCATCTGCATGCTGGCTCATGTCCTGTGCTCTTCCACTGTGCCTCCTGACCGAGGCTCCAAAATGAGCGACTACTCATTCATAGCTAAACTGGGCCTAATTTACATGTTGGGCTGCTGTGGTTTTAGCTATAATAATGTATTTGCATATTATGTATGTATTTGTGTTTTAACTTGGCTGGACATGGTGATTGTGCTGTCTCCCAGTCAGTTATGTGTTAGGCTACCTTGCATGTGGTTATTTGACACTTGTATGCTGAAGTGTAAGCTATTTTCTAATGCTCTGCGAGTTTCCCTGGTTGAGCATGTTTAATAAAAAACTTGCTGACTGAGTGCTTGAGTTCTGTGTGCTTTATTTATTGTTTTCCAAAGCTATAACTGACATTTTCACCTTCTATACAGCAGAGAGCAGTATTCAGTTACCACTAGCAAAATCTGTCATAGCAGGTTTTCATCCCAAGAAATGCCCACAGTCCACACATTTTATGACATAAGGCTTAACCTTCTCAGGATCTGGTGGTTTCTAGTTTACAAACAACATACAAAGTCACTACATTGCCATACTATACAGGATCTTACCTTTCTATAGTCAGTGCTTCTCTTCTTGCTTACATTTCAATAGACTCATGAGACTTAATGTGTTTAAGAGACTCAATTTGTAGATGGTTGTATTAATGCACACTGGCATCAACCAGATCAACAAGAAATTCCAGTCAACCAGAAGAGTGGCATCATTGACAATTCCACTCACCGAATCCAAAGGCAATGGTCAGTGCCACCATAGACTGCACTTGCATGAGCAAAAATTTATATCAGACCTTGGTGCTTCAACACATTGAAACCTAATGCTGTACCTGAATAAGTCACCAAGCAGCCCATCCTGCATGTACACATTTGTCAATTTCTTAAAAACATTTCTCATTACAATGGGCTAATGCCACAAAACTCTTCTCTGTTGTAAGATTACCTCGTTAAATTATGTTTGCATATCATTTTATTTACAAATTTGTGTATGATTTTAGTGGATGAATGTTACCCATTTTCTCAAAATCTGATGCTAAATTATTTCCTGAGGTAAATCAAATTCACAATAGGTTACTTCTCAGGTATGACTTATCTTGTTAAGGAAAATAAATAAAATGAAAACTCCTACAAATTGCAACACGGAAATGAAAAGTAATTAAAAAGTAAAAGATTCATGCTTCCCATGGTATATCTCGTGTAGCTACTGTATCCAATTACCTCGAACGTCGTCTGCAACTATATTTCTTCAGACCGTCTGAAACCCGACTCCCTCACTATGAGTGCACGTGTTCATTAACAATGCAGAATCGTTCGATACAAATGGAGTGGCGTGACCCCTCAAAACGTCACAGTCCCCGCCTTGAGGGGTAGCGCTAACTCAAGCAGAAATATCTGAACACAATTATAATAGCCAACAGTTTTTGGTAAATTTCTCAAGTCATTGAAAAAGTAATTGCGTCTCACGTTCAAGACAGCAGATTATTAGTTTGTTGTTGTGGTTGTCGTCGTTGTATCATATTGCAATTCTGTACTTAGCCTACTTAAGTAGTCATACAGTATACGATACACCCTCACCATTCAGGCAATTCTCAAATGGGGCAATTAGTGAAATTTTTCAACTTTGCTTTTCTTTTGTGCCTTGTTTTGCCCTTTACCGTGTGGGGCGAAGACTACCCTGAGGATGATGATCTGATACTGTCCTTGATTCTTCAAGACGACACCCAACCAGAACCTGGAACTGAACCATCTGCAGATTTTCTCAGGTGTAATAAGGTAAAATTGCAGCGAATTGTCCTCCCATTGTCCGTTTACGCACGCATTTGATGTTTAGACCAGCGCGTTGCGTTATTTAAACACTCACGCACCTCAACCTTTCAATCTCCATATTACACTTATTAGGGAAATGACCACAACAGCAGTTTATCAACAGCAGACACATTTAATTTTCGAATCGCCTTTTCATGTCCTTACAAGCTTTGTTTAAATACAAATTACTTTTCTAATAGGAATATTATTTTTGAATAACATATTAGGAAAAGTTATTATTTTTGATTGTATGATAATAAAAATTGAGGGGTGGTGTCTGAAAAAAATGTTAGCTGTTCAAAGCATTGCAAAACTGGACAGGCGATTAGCTATACATCGTAGCTAAGTATGTTAAGGATCTCAACCTTGGCATCAAGTTAATAATATCATTCAGTATATTAAGCCTTAGGCCCTACTGCTACGTACAACACTTGTTGCTAATGTAAAACAAACACACGAACGAACAAAAAACTTTAAAACAAATTACAAGTCATCCCTGACTCGTGACCACCTGTTGTTTTACGCATAGGACGCATGGCGAATTCCTGGGCAGTATATTGTGGTAATGCAGGAAGGCACTCACCAGTCTCAAGTGGAGCGCGTGAAGCGGAGGCTACGGGTAAAGGCGGCCAAACGTGGATACCTTATAGAAGTCCTTCAGACCTTCTCAGGAGCTTTTCGTGGATTTCTTGTCAAGATGAGCAGCGACGTCCTTCATCTGGTAATAAGATCCACCTTAACCTTCACGGCTTTTGGGGAACATGGCAAAGTTGACACCTGCACACTTTTAAATTGTGCGTACGTGATATCCAATATAAGACCATACTATTTTTAATGAGACTTAATCGGAATTTCATAATCTAATCCACATTAACAAAGAAGGCACAATGGACTGCATTTTATTCAATAATTTAAGGACTGTTGTAGCCTATCAGTTTATGTGCTATTTTGACTGCAGTGGGTATCTTCTGGTGTTCTGAAGTGATTTCAGACTAGGTTTGGGACAGGTCCTTTAAGCTGTTGTTTATAAATGTGTGCTGGTGTTTCCATCTCAGGCTGTCAGGCTGCCGCACGTGGTCTACATAGAGGAAGATTCTTCCATCTTTGCACAGAGTATTCCCTGGAACCTGGACCGGATTGTACAGACAAAACACGCTGCTGGAAAGTACAGCCCACCAAGTAAGTTCAACGAGTTGGCTTCGCAATTGCCCTCAAACATCACACAGTCCCCAATGCGGTGTTCATCATCTGATGTTGAATGCTACAAAATTTGTCATTAGTTTATTAAATAGTAGACATTGAAGGAGTGTTTGTTTATATGTGCTGGATCTCCTGCAGTGCTGAGGTTACATGTGGTATACGACGACACCTGCACTCATGTCTTTCTATTTGCCCTCAGATAACGGTGGACAAGTGGAGGTGTACCTCCTGGACACCAGTATTCAAAGTAGTCATAGAGAGATCGATGGTCGGGTCCAAGTCACTGACTTTAACAATGTTCCAGAGGAGGATGGTGTCCGGATCCACAGACAGGTTGGTCATGCAATGAAAGGACATATACAACAGCTTGCAATGCCGGAGAAACACTAATTACTAAATTAGAATTAGAATTTAAATTACTTAACTGTTGCCAAACATACGGAGGTGAGTTAAAAGGCAGAATGCTTGCGAAGTATTCACTATAATGAATTTTTGAGTAGGACTACATTCACTATTCTTTTTAATGTACAATTATTTAAACTTCCCATTATCAAGTACCAAATTACAACCAAATCCTTCCCATCTATACTCACCAATGTTCACAAGTATTCACTTGCTTTGAGTATCCAAATATTACGGAATCCCATCTTTAAACTGAAAAAGAAATTTGGCACGCCCATAATTTAACTATAAAGACGGACATTCATTGTAAATGGCGCAGTGTCAGATTATCGCCATTGGGTGGCAGACGAGTTTACTAAAGTTGGTGGGTGTGCTTGTTTCTTAGCAGTCCCCTTCTTCATTTGTCTGAATGCCGTCAAATACGAAATTTGCCATGGCTTACATCAGTATAGACTGGGATACAAAACAACCTATCCTTTGAATCCACAGGTTATTAAGCTTGTGGAGTTGGCTATTTCAAGATAAAATAAAAAGCATAACCAGAGATCATGTATACCACATTAAAGGCTAAAGATCTGTTTATATCCACTTGTATGCCAGTGATTTAATAGATCACTGGGCTATGGTCCTCAGGTCAAATCCTGTGTAACATTGTATCGATAGTATCCCAAAACATCTGTTTGCGATTTACAACTTTCAAAGCCATGCAAGCTGCCTTTAAAAAAAATGACAATGTTTAAGGAGATGGACACTGATGTTTATGTGAGGTCAAGCTACGATGACAAAGCCTATGGACAAAGCCACCCAATTCAACGCATCCCTCCCTCCCTCAGGCCAGCACGTGCGAGAGTCACGGCACCCATACAGCTGGAATCGTTAATGGAAGGGATTCGGGCGTGGCCAGGGGAGCCATTGTGAACAGCATCCGTGTGCTGAACTGCCAGGGGAAGGGCACTGTGTCAGGGGCGCTTGCGGGTAGGTTGAGGTAGAGTGGCCTGTCAGAGGCCATTCAGTCAAGGAGTGTAGCGAATTTCTGCCATTTCCTTGGTTACGGATTTGACAGAGGTTTTCACTGAGGGCTGTTTACACTGCCTTGCAGGCCTGGAGTACATCCGTGCAACCCTGCTGGCCCAGCCCTACAGTCCCCTGATTGTGCTGCTGCCCTTTGTGAGCGGGTTCAGTCGAACCCTGAACACTGCCTGCCGAGAGATGGTGCGCAATGGCGGGGTGGTCATCGCCGCTGCGGGAAATTACCATGACGATGCCTGCCTCTACTCGCCTGCCTCTGAACCACAGGTAGATTATACAGCAGGGAGCTAAACATGTAAAATGTTTTCCAGCCTCTTCTAATCAAAGACAGTCCCACTCTCAGTAGGGAACATCTTGGGGATGCCATTTCTTGAAAGCTATCCTATCAACCATAGGTGATAACTGTGGGTGCCACAAACGTTGCAGACCAACCTGTGAACTTGGGAACAACAGGGACTAACTTTGGCCGCTGTGTTGACCTCTTCGCCCCTGGAGATGACATCATCAGTGCCTCCAGTGACTGTCCCACGTGTTTCACGGCCAAGAGCGGCACTTCACTGGCAGCTGCCCATGTGGCCGGTAAAAGCTGCAAACGGACATACGGTTGTCCAGATGCAAGTCTAGCAGACTGTACACTCGCATAAAGATGTATAATGTGACATCATCACTATGACTCATCATCAAAATCACCACTGTCTTGTAGACTTCTCTCCTGTTTGAGTTTTGGAACAGTACAAGATGAAAAGTACATGTGCCCCTGACAGTTAAAGGCTGTTTTCGGTTTTTGCTCAGGGATAGCCGCTGTGTTCCTCAACTCTAACCCCAACCTCACATCCACCGAGGTCCTGCAGAGGCTGCTGCGACACTCTGTCAAGCATGCCATGGACCTCAGTGCCTTCCCAGAGGAGCATCGTCTAACCACTCCCAACATGGTGGCCGCTCTGCCTACCTCCACGTCCAAAGGTCAGATGTCACAGGTGTACATCACCATAGTGCGGTTCATTCCCTGATGAGGGATGTATGAATGAAAGGTTAAAAAAAACATGGATGCCGTTGAATGAGGTTTGTGCTCATTTGTTGTCCCAGAGGAGGAGTTACTGTGTAGGTCAGTGTGGTCTGTGAAGTCTGGCACCACACCATCAGACACTGTGGAGGCCCACTGCCGACCTGGAGAAGAGATGTTCAGCTGCTCCAGCTTCTCCCCCAATGGTGTCCGTGCGGGAGAAACCATCTCTGTGAGTAGGAGGCATGGCTAAAGTGGACCCACAATGCACTATTGTTTGTTCAGGTGACTCTTCCATGTAAAGATTTAACATTTGAGAATGTCGCCTGTGTGCCTTGCCTGGTTTCTCTTTTGCAGGAACGAGAGGGTCAGCAGGAGTGTGTCGCTCATAATGGACCTGGGGGACAAGGGGTACACGCCATTGCCCGCTGCTGCACTTGGGCCAGGGCAGAGTGCCAGGCCAATGCCGCTGAGCAGCAGGGCACAGAGGTGGCATGTCCCAGCCCAGACCACCATCTCACAGGTGTGACTCCCACTCGAGACTTCTTATGGTCAAAAAGTATGGATTCATTACACTGGTTGTATGCTGTGAGTCAAACACAAAGGAAATTCAGAAGCGGTGGGCACCCGGTGAAGACATCAATGGAAGTAACAGTGAAAACGTTCGGTCAGAAGTGTCGGCACACGCATGCTATTGACACACTCTCACTCCACCCCTCAGGCTGCAGCTCTCACTCAGTCTCCGGGGTTACGGCCGACTCCACGCGGCCTCTCCACGGTGACAGGAAGGCGTGCTCCGGTGGGGAGGGAGTTAAGTCGCACGCCTCCTGCTGCCAGGCTCCCAGCCTGCAGTGCCGCCTGAAGGAGCATGCACCGCCTGGCTTCAATGAGCTGGTACGCGTCTGGGGAACGCCTGTCGGGCTATTCACATTCACTGCTGCATCAGGTTCTTACACAGCTGAACCACACTTAACAGAGACATCAAGCACACACAGACTACATCTCTACACATATCTCTCCTTCAGAGCCAAAAATGAAGGGAAAGGATACGCACTTAAAGGGTAATTCCACCAAAAAATTATGTTTTATTTGTAGAAAAGTAGCTCTCAGCCAACTTTCTACCTGTAGTGAGAGCAGAGATATAGCCCCAAACTATCAGGTAGGCTACCTGCATTACAGTAAACTACAACGGCTAAGAGCACTTACAGTTTATGGGTGATGTCAGACAACGCATGCAGTCACAGGTTGCCACTCCCACTGAATAACGTTACAACCGGAGCAGAGGCCGAGGGGCAGGGCTGGGCATTTTACTGCTAGTCCTAGTCTATGGTCCTGCAGCATCTCTTCGAGACCACATTACATGCTGGCAAGTTGGCCACAAATTTTACAGTTCTACTGAAAAAATACCACCACCATTAGCGGGAGTCTCCAGAAAAACAGGGGAAATAGCCATTAATTTAGGAAAACACAGCACTTCATTTAGCCGGTCTACTTTTGGTATCGTGAAAACATATTAGCTAGCCTCGCCAGAAGTCTGCAACACTTAGCCTAATGTTACCTACGTATGGTAACTACCGCAATGTCAACTGAAATGGAATGTTTGCTGCAATGAGTGGTACCAGGGCGTTTCATGCCGAAACAGGATTGGCAGCGCGTTCAGCTACGGATTTGGTCGTGTTTTCTGGCTCAAAACAGAAAGCCTTCCACCTATGACAAAATTTAATAATATATTTAAAACATTGCAATTTTTGAAATGGCAAAAAGCTGATGTGTGGCTTAGCTACTGCATCGCAAACATATTTAAAAACCCACATTTGCACCTTTCTTTAATGTCAAGAAGCCGTGGCTAACAACAGCTTGCACACTAGCCCTGAAAAAAATACATTGCTTCTGTAAACGTATGCTGAAAGTGAAACTGTTCGATTATAGTCAGCTCGCTAGTGTTAGTCTACTTTTCATGGTCATGGATCATAATGTAACGTTAGTTGACATGGTTCCTTACCCAGGGATTTAATAAGGCAGATGAGATGTCAGGGAGTGATACCGGATGCCCTTGAGTTGGATCGTTTGTCCACTCTGTAGCTGCATAAGGACAGCACTCGAGTCCTGTTTGGTTTATTTTGGCAAAATATCTTTAGGAAACAACGTGTCAATGTAATTTTATGACATTATAATAAGATGGCAATGATGGCTTGATCTATGATGTGTCCCTACTCAGAACAGTAACAGACGCGGCATTGCTTTCCCCCTCGCTGGCTCCGCCTACGTGTCTATGTAACTTATTCGCCCACTGACAGCACTGTAGGTTTTCAAAAATGCGGAAGAGGTAGAGCTATGTCATATACCTCTACCAAAATTTCATCTTTATCTGCGGATATTCCAGTACAGAAATTATTTTGGTCAGCCACGAAGAGACTTAATTAGTTAAATAAGGTTAATGTTGTTTTTCGGTGGAATTACCCTTTAATATTGCAACAGGTAAACGATTATGTTCATCCACATAAAAGTCAGTTCTGTTTTATATAGATATGAGAGCGTTATATGGACAGCATGTAAACTTGTCTGGTTCAGGAGGTTTTCAAGATTTGAGCGAAAGGACAGAATGGAAGCGCTGTGGTCAGAGGTGTAAAATACAGGGGTCAGAAAGTAAAAGTCCTGCTATGCGTTTCTTCCACCCATTAACTCAAGCTAGCTGTTTTCACCAATTAGTTCTACCTCCTAGATGAAGAATTGCGCTAATTAGAAAATCCAGGTGATTGGGACCAAATACTGGGGAGGACTTACTTTCTGAACCTGGACTTTACACCTCTGGCTGTGGTTCATCTCCCGGGTCTCAGGTGGAGGTGTCCTGTGAGGAGGGCTGGACTCTGACGGGCTGCAGCACCCTGTCCCGCGGATCCGTCACCCACGGGGCGTATGCCAGGGGGAACACCTGTGTGGTCAGGAGCTCTGGAGGGGGCAAGGGGGCAGAGGCCTTTGCCATCTGCTGCCGCAACAGACAATCCCAGAGCCATGCCGAGAGCAACCACAAATAACCCCGCCCACAGAGGGGCCGTCTACAGCACCAGAACCCAGACCTTCTGCCCTGCTTTTAGAGGGCTTTCTCATTGCACTCAACTCTTCCTTTATATATAGATACACGTGGACAGATTACGGTCAGGCCACTTTCAAGTGTTATCGCTAAACATTAAAGTACAGAGGCAATAAGAGATTACTTGCCTGTCTTGGCAGCTTCACGTTATGCATTCCATTTGAGTAACGATTTAAAAACAGAATAAAGTACAAGTCTGTTCACCATCTCAACAGTCAAAGTGGTTCTGAAGGCACCAGGTGACATGTCCAATTGACAACAAAAGTAATTATGCTGTTGCACAACAGTAGCTGTTTTGTGTAATGGCCATACAATCTGACTGTCCCACAGCCTCATGAGTTTATACATAGCCATGCTGTGTTACCATTTATAGTTTTGCTGTTCTCTTCGTAAATTCAGCTAAACACTTTACCTGATGTTATTCATCTTTTCTTCCAGAAATTTCCAGAGGCTTTAAATTGTGAAACTCAATTTCATTGATCAAGGTGTGTCTGTATTTGTTCCTGAATGCTTTAACGCCAATGAAGATAAGCCAATATAGCTTATACAGGGTTCACTATTTTTTCCACAGAACCTACTGTAATCATTTATGCATGCAGGTAACACTGTATTAAAATGTAGTATGAACCAAAGATTTTTTTTACGTACTTGTATATTTTTGTATTCATCCATTGGCATTTTTATGTTTTTACAATAAAAGCCTTGAAAAAAAAAAGAAATGCATTTCCTGCAATGTTTTCATCATCTTGAGCACTCTGATAACCCTAAAAATCCACAAGTCATCTTCAGATGTGTAGACTTGACAACACCATATGTGTAAAAGGTTGTGCATTCCAGTTTATTTTTTTATCAAATATTCCCATAATCAAACTCTGATGTACAAATTAACACTCCGTTTTAACATGCATTACAGAATTCCGACACTTCATACTTCAGCAAAATGAATGCTCAAAGCAAAATGACACTTACTGAATAAAAACCCGTATTTATGTTTATACCCACCCCATCACCCCTATTTAAAAACAAAGGACTGATTGAAACCTTCTGAAATAGACTAATGGCGCCAGACTGGGAAAATACCGTACTTTTTTTTCTGATTATTCAACCCTGGTAGTTTTACGTAAACCACAAATTTTGACTCGATGTTTCTTTAATCATTGCCTCGTCGAAGGGCGAATGCGTTGTCCTTGGCAACTTGACGAAGTTCTGAGAGAGGAGGCTCTGCCGTCACAGTATTAAGTTTTCACATCATGCTCTGACCTCGTCACAAATGTCCGTCGGAGAACGTGGGTGGGAGGGGGACAAACGACAACACAATCATGCCTCTTGTGAAGGCACTGAACTGGTGATCTATTCCACAGCTCTCACTGCTCCCAACCGTCCGTGTCCTGCAATGCAGCTTAGAGGGGGCTCCCCTGACAGAACAGAGAGGTTAAGTAAAAGCCCTTCCAACTCAGTGGAAGAAACTACGACTTGATTAAGTAATTGCATATCAAAAGAAATCCCATGGATTCCCCACCCGATTTCCCCCTGGTTTCTTCACCCCGTCCACACTCTATCCATCTGAGCGTAAAGCCTGTTCTTTCACACAGTGAAACCAGGCTAACTGCCTTCCGAGTTGAGATGCACAAAGGCGGAAGGCCTGCCAATGTGCGGATCACCAGTATGCCACAACCATATGAAACGGGACACGCACGCACGCACACACATACATACACATACACATACACACAAAAAAAGCCAAGAACCATTGTGAAAACCACATTCTGCTGCAGGGAGTAAAAGAGGAAAAGTTTCACAATGCGGTGCACAACAGGCAGACCATCTAGGAGATTCGGTTTCCTTAAAAACGCATGGATCTGAAAAGCCCTTGTCCTCTCTGCTAAATGACAGAACAGGGAAAAAATGGCCAAGAATCACGTGCTAAGAAGAGCAAACGGTAAGGGTGCAAAGGAATCAAATCCATCTACTCAGAATTTCATTCTGAACTTCAAAGTAACATTCCTGTAAAGTTCTGTAATTGCTAGGTAGGTCCACACACTGTAAACATTGAAGTGTTAAAGCTGTATACCCAGGCATCTATGCTGTAAAACGGAAGGTAAAGCAGCACTTTTCCACATCATGCCCTGCCAGAACAGTATGAGGAACAGAACACAAGAAAAATATAAAATGCAAGCGGTCCTACGAAATTTAGGGAAGGGCCATTTGTAACTGCACTGCGTTTGCTCGTCGCCCCGTTCGCAGGAGTCCTGCCTCAGCTGCGGCTCGTTTGGAGCCGCTGTCCAAGAGCACGCCGCCCCCTTTCGGTAAGTGCCACTGTCATTGTCCTGTGCGGGGCCTGTAACTCTGCCTCTGACACGGTGTTTACCCCACAAAGTGAGGACGGTGGTTCACTGGACTGATCTACCGTACATCTCTGTTCCTAGTCACAGGAGTGGTGCACTTGAACAGTCTGGAGGATTTTGTAAAGGCACTTAAAGGCTCCTTCCACAGGTTACAGGTGGGATGATGAGCTCCCCGCTACCCTATGCACACAGATGTGCGATAAGGCAAAAGAGAAAATAAACACAAAGGGCAAAGGCAAATAAAACGGCTGAATTAACCCGTGCTAAAGCCAAACAGGCTGTAGCATCGCCTGACCTCCAGTATATCACATATTAGCTCCTGTCCCTAGTAACGTACGCTTCTCTGCTGACTGGACGAACAGTTTGAGTGAAACGTGAAGAAGGCTGTGATTCCTGTTCCAAGAGGAGGGAGTAGGTCACTTGCACTGGGCAGAAGACAGAGGACAGTCGGTGCCAAGAGTGCCTGCGCGAATACACTGCTTAGCAACCTTAATGCACTTGCAAGTACTCTGCTGCACCCAGTTCCACTATCACACCATGATTTGGCAAAAACCCTGGTATCTCCTCAGATCCAGGCTTCAAGAATATCACTGCTGACCTTTAAAGTGGTGTGTGGATTGCTCCGCAGAGCAAAATTAATGTCTACATTTTCCACACTAGACTCTAAAATATACATACTGCTGTTTACATCGAATGTTTGTGATTTTAAAAAAAAAAAGAAAGAAGTATTTTCATTAGTTGGCACCCAAGTATTACCTCTCAGATGAATGTGCTCTCTTCCAGTGACTGTAGTGTGGAGTGTCTCTCCATCGGCGAATGGCACGTGAGATTGCAGAAGCCCAAGGCTGGGCGAGGCCTCAAAAGCTGCTCTCAGAAGGAGCAAAAAATCTGACAGTGTAAGGCAGGTCAATCAAATCATAGGGCAGTAAGGATACATAGATTGGAGCGTGCAAAAAAAAAAAACCAAAGGATTCAAATAAAACAAAAAAAAAACAAAAAAATCCAGCAGACAAACGTCTCACTGCTCGTCGTTTAGAAGCCTTGTTGCAAGAGCTGACACAGGTCACAAGGGCGGAGGAGCAGAGTCTCCTCCCATTTCACCAGCCTGCTGCTCTCTCTCTCCATCGCATGACTGTCCTCAAAGCCATGCTAACGCTCGGTCTACGGCCTGATCCTGCGTTCTGCAGCCCACTCAGCGCTCCGTAAGACCAAGCCCTGGTTGCCGTGGATGCAGAGGTTCACACAGCTCTATGGGAACAAAGTGGCCAGGTTCTGACCTGAGGCAAGCAGCCTCCTCATTGAACCTACAAAACCACCTAAAGCAGCTCTCTTCAGAGGCCTCTGCTCAGTTAGTCCCACAGAAAATCTGTTTGGAAATCTGCCACTGTACAAAATGTTAAAACTTCAGAAAAAAGCCTGCACACATGAGTGTTTAATTAGCTCTAGAAAGGGACTTGTCAGATGTTGCTTTCAAAACATACGGAACTGAGTTTGACCTTAAAGTGCATTTAAAAAAAAAAAAAAGCTTATGACTAATTTGACTTTCCAAAATTCTGACAAGTTCCTGCTAGAGGGAACTAAAGCACACAGATACAGATACACTCAGAAAAGCAGAGGGTACTTTAAAATATTATCTTACATTTGAAATTACATCTATGGAACACAATTTTACATTATGAATAGTTTCTATTTAATTACATTGGCAAAAATGAACAAAATCCAACTTTAAAATGAACCCACTCAACACCTCACTTGTTCTGTAGCGCTGTATGGTAATAAAAAAAAACCCCCCAAAAAAAACAGGATCTGACTTCATTGGTTTGCCTGGATGGTATTCACACATGAACCTTCTATAAAGCCCCTTTGTAAAGGTCAAACTATGGATGTGAAGGTGAATGCAGCAGCCTGGCTCCTGCTGATGAAGAGTAGAAGAGTGTACGTTTACTGAAGTCTGTGGTTTTATCAGGGCGGTGGGGAGACTGAACGCTCCGTTTCATTGTATCGCTTCCACGACCTCCGTTTCCTGTCCCCGTGGAGATCAGTTATCAGTTAAAGTCTTCCGATTGGCTGCGCAAAGCCACAACCCTGTCTCCACAGGAGGGATTTTCAAGGTCCTTTTTGATGTGGAAAACTCCCATCTTGCCGATGAGAATTAGGAGTCCACATCTTCCAGGTCGCTCTTAGAATCTCCCAGCATCATGGGGGACTCTGAGCCCTGAGACAAAGAGGGACAGTGTGAGGGTGCTACTTAGGGCAGCCAACGGGAGAATGACCTCAACAACAATTACATTGTGCCAGAGATGAACCTGGGATCTAAGCTACATTAGAAGCCACGCTACAAGCTGCTGAATGGTGGGCAGAACGGTACCTGTCTCAGACTGCGGTCAGAGTTCTCGTTGGCAGGACTTCCATCTGACCCGTTGCTGCTGCCGGACTGTTCCTTTTCATTCAGGAGGGCGGTAGCATAAGCCAGCGTGTCCTGTGGGCCAATGGTACACCATCAATAAAAAACACTCGTGTACCCATTAGCACCCATGCAGTACATCATTCGTTTTCCATTTACCACAAATCAAGTATTAACCAATGGAAGAGGGGCAAAATCTGACGCATCCTGTTAAAGGTCATTTGAGGTAAATACCATAGAACCTTATTCTGTATATACCATAGAACCATATTCCAGGTGCTCATAAAGAACATATGAATGAAATGAAAATGATCCATTTGAATGGGATACATTTTGCAAAATATCTTTTCCCATGAAAGGGAATAATATTGCAAAGACCTGTGCTGTTAAATATATTCGCACTTAAGGGTTTTTTATTTTATTTTTTTACACCAAAAGCATTGGGCCCGTGAGCACCTCGTCACTTCAGACACCGGCTTTCTGACGCTGTGGCCGGAGCCCCTCACCTGTGCCGAAATTGTGCGCTGGAAGGTTTTGGCGGTGGATGTCTCGTTTGAAACGTTGCTCTGGGGCGTCCAGTAGTGTTCCGACATCTGCAAGGTAGAATCAGCCTCAGCATCTCCAGCTCAATTCAACCTCAAAGAGAGATTTCATCCTGATCCTGAGGCCTGAGGGCCTAGAGTAGAGACTGAGGAGGCTTACCTTCTTCTGCAGCCACTGCACAGCCCAGCTCCAGTGACTGGAAAGCTCCTTGAAGTAGTCCTTGGCAGGAGTACACCTGATCAAAAGCACCAATCACAATAAGCCAATCAAAATAAGCCAATCACATGCGGAATGTGTGAAGCACACAACACGCCAGCAGCCTCAGTTTTAAATGTGGGACAGAATGAGGAAGGATCACTCACTTCTGGGCCAGAGTGACCAGGAACTTGACACACTGATAGCAGCGGCTACTGTCCACATTGTTGCTTTGGTGCATCAGAGCTGCAGGAGAAAAAACACTATTACTCACTGGTCTCAATGGACCATGATATCAATACTGCTGGTGCATTATACACAAAATATAAATCCAGACATGGAGGATACCTACCAAGCAGCCCCTTCTCGGACTCGAACGCAAACTTCAGTCTCTGCGGTTGCAGAGGGTCTTCTACCATCTGCAGAATAAAATCATCACATATTAGTATAGCTGTAAACAAATGAGACGCCTTTCAACAGAGTAGCAAGAGTGTAACAATGTAACAGCGTCTTCCCCCAGGCCCTTTGGTCAAGGGAAACTGCCGGTTAGCAAAAGAACAGGAAGTCATTTTCAGTTTTCAAATATTGCTTAGAGGAGTCAAATATTTACTAAGAAGCGGTGGTGGGAATAAACATGATTAATGGCATACTCAGTAAACCTGCAGTCAGCAGTCAATGCATTAGGCCTGAAAGCCTACAAATGGAACTGACCAACACCGATTTAGTGTTCACTACTTAAGCCTGCAGCGCTCCCAGGTGCTTAAACCAACAGACCCTTCTAGTGTGACCGCATTCACGAAGACGCTTAAACCTGAGTGACTGTACATTCGCCTCACTCACCAGGATCTCAAGCAGCATCTGGAAGACATTCTTCAGCTCGTGAGGAGGGGCGGTCTCCAGCTGATTCTAAAAACAGGGAAATGAGACCGGAGAACATGACCCTCCTTTTCCTCAAGTGAAAAGCCATGAGCTGTCCAAGGTGTCATCTAAAAATACAATAACTGAAAAAACTAAAAACATACTAGGAATATTCATGTGAATATTGTGGGAGCACAATTTAAGCTTGCTCGTGAACTTGTTTACCACACAGTAATTTCCCTTCCCTGCAACACCTTTCTCTGTTTAGAGAAATTAAAAACTCTTCCTGAGGACTATGCCTGGCTACAGAGGCTACGCTACAGCATGGAGCGCAGCAGGGACAAGGCAGTGGTACAGGGGCAGGCTGAATCAGTCACGCTAGGGCAGCCTCCTCCTCCCTGCCCGCTGTGGTACCTTGAGGAGCTGCAGCACGCCGAGGGAGAAGTGCTCGTTGCACAGGGAGCAGTAGGTGATCATTTCAATCAGGAAGGAGAGTGGCCCGGACAGCTCCCGCATGGCAAACATCACCTGCCACAAACACGCAGAGAGGGAGAGAAGCAGAGGGTAAGGCACTCCAGGCCTCTGTGACGCCTTCACCATGTTTACAGCAAGGCAGATAAACATGAGGACAGAACTGTCACACAACAAGAGCTGCTGGGTAAACACTGAGCGCTGTTAGCGCCCCCGCGGCACTGCGCACATGCTCGGCCCGGGTGAAGTATTACCTCCAGCAGGTAGGGCTGACCCTCGGGTTTGAAGAGCGAGGTTTCGATGTCAGTGTGTAGAGGGAGGAGGGAGGTGGAGGCGGGAATGCTCCCTGCTGCGCTGTGCTTGTAAGAACCTAGAGCTGAGAAACAATCAACACGTTTCAGCAGCCATGCCGTGTCAAGAGTACTTCTCCAGGGGATAGCAGTGTCCCTGACATCACAATCATGACTGCAATTACGGCAGAGCTACGATAAATATCAAAGGCAATAATGGTTATCGCCACCTCGTGGTGTATTGCCGTTCTTTCCGTCGTTTTTTTCTTCAATTATACCTGATGCCGTAGTAAACATCCAAACTGAAATTCTCCTGGGAAAAAACATCACCACTGATATCTATTGGGTGTTGCTAAGACAGCCAATCAGCAGCAAGGTCAACTTCCATGTGACCTTTGGACATTGGAGTGCCTGAGGGAAATGAAAGGCAGTCAGGTGGTAAAGAAGGGTAAAGTGTACAGACCCACAGTCCTGTGTGCAGAGAGGTCTGAGTGGAGCACCACCAGAGCCAGAGTGTTGTGGAGATGAAGGAACTCGCGGGCCTGGGCGGAGCTCCAGCGCCGGTTCTGTGGGCAGACGGAGGGACCGGCTGAGTGTGGGACAGCAGGGATACGACCAACACACGCGTACGGTGGCCCGGTGGCCCGGTGGGCCCAAGCCTTTACCTGGTTGTTCTGCCGGTTGGGTCCCAGGAGGAAGATGAGCATCCTGCGGTAGGCGGCGTGTTTCAGAAGCAGCTGACAGGGTCCATAGCCCTGAGGGATGGGACACAGCAGGGGTCAGCACCATAGTCAGCTTTTTAAACAACTATGATTTACCACCATCTCATCTCATCCACTCTCCCCATTCTCCTCTCAATGGACTCCAGTTACATGGTGTAGTTACTGCTGTTGGGTTTAATGTTTAATGTTCCCGTATTAATTGGAGGCAGGAAAACTTAGCATTTTGCACGACTTCAAAAAGCTGCTATGACTCAACTGCTCTGGGTCTCACCCGCTGCACAAAGCTGCTGAAGAGGGAGAAGTACTGCGAGCAGTTCTTGCAGTTCTCCGGGACGTCCTTGTCCAACAGAGACAGCAGGACGTCCAGCAGAGAATCCACACCCTGGTCCTGGAAGGTTAAGGCACTCTCCAGAGTCTTCCCCAGGATGGTGGCCACCACCACCCGCACCTCCCGCACGCTACACTCCAGGAGACAGATCCTGCCAGGTGCGAAGGGGAGACGAGGACACGGGCGTCATTCTCTCCCGGCCCCCACGCTCATGACGTTAGTCACAAAGACACAACCAGCTGTGTAACAGCGCAACTCTTGGCCATGAGCAGGACTATGAAAAAGGCATGGGATATTTTTTGTGATATTTTTGTGGTGGGTTTAATCCAGTACTAGACAGATGGCAGCTATACGTGATTGCGATAAACATACTTTGCTGTGTAGGACTGGGGTGAGGGGAAACATGATTGCGAGAAGAACTACACACTGACAACAAATACAGGTGATGAGTTAAGATTTTCAGCATCTCCTAATGCACAATTACTTATTTAGCAGGAAGAATTTCAGAGCCCTAACAGCTGATCTAACATTCTTCTTGACTGCAAGTAAAGGCAGGCTGACATGCGGTGTAATGGGCCGTCTCAAAGTGGGCTTGGCTTGCCAAGGCTTTTACGAATTTCTTGGCCTTGACAGGGACATGGCGTGATAGCACAGCTGCCCAAACTTTCGATCCCGACAGCCAATCAAACGGCAGCCTCCTCCTTGGCCACTCCTTTCGATCAACGTGTTTCCCCACCGCGCCTGCCGGTTCTAAATATTTACATTCCTAAGCTCAAGACTACTTCCAAGTTCTGCAGCGAATCCAAACACGAAGAGTTGCCACACCTCTACGCAGGTGCAAGACATTTCCCCAAACGGACCTGACTGAGTAGAGTTTAAGTATGTTGGGCCGTGAGCCAGGGAATTGCAACAATAAGAGATCAACACTCAGAGCTGCAGAGGCAAGGGGCCAACCCAGGCTAGGAAGCCGTCCTCAAGCATAAATATCAAAAACCTGCGACAGAATTTCTGCCTGCTCGGAAAGTTCCATTGTGTTCCAATTTAAACAATAATGGTTTTAATAAGTTCACTTAATCGTTATACTTTTGAAATCGAGACCAGTTCTTTGACATCATAGCAGTAAATGGGACCTTTAAGATGTGTCAAATCAAAGTGCTTCTTAATTAGTATTAAAGCAGTGTGCTGACTCGCTAAGCCTATAAGTAGAAATTAAGGGAATCTGGCTTCTAGGGGGCACTCACTTGATGATCTCGCGTCCCTCGGGACTGACCAGATACTGCACCATCCACTTGCAGGCCTCGCTGCTCTTGCACAGAAGCACCTCCACAGTGGTGATCCACTCGTCCGTGTCTACCCTGCAGGTCAGAGAGAAACAGTGCTTTGAATACTGTCCGTCAGCACAACCTGATCACCGCCCCTCTGCCAACATTGTTGCTTCACTTTGTAACAGTTCTTATTGCTTAGTAGCGCCGCAAAATCTTCACGGATGTCAGGACACTACGCCACATCTGTGTCATCCACCAGTCACATTCCCATGTCATAATCACTGCATCATCCGACACATCATATCCTCAGAATCATTCACTGTCATTACTGTCCATACCTGAGCTTCTTCTTGGTATGTAGGTAGGTGTGGAACAGGAACTGGACAGCCAGCTGCAGGCTGACCTTGGCCATTGACTGGTAAGATGGGTGCTTGAGTTTCGTCTGCAAGCCAAAAAATAAAAACACTGTGACTTTCAATGCAATCAGCTGATGGAGCTGGGCACAAACCCTACTCTAAGAAACGGTCATTACGTACGGCGTTGACGGAGGCCATCGAGAGGGTGAAGTTGAAGTAGTCACTGTTATACACATCCCTGTTCTTCATGAACTTCAGGTTTTCATCTCTCACCATCTGACAAGACGAGAGGCCTTATTAGACAGCTGTATCTCATGAGACATTTAAAGACATGAGCGTCAATCAGTCATCATTCTGCATCCTGAGAGAGAGATAAATGAACAGGTGCAATCACTCAGAAGCTATTACCTGGTAGATCCTGGCTGGCATCTTCTCCACAAACAGCCCCTTCTTCTCGCCCTTCCTCACCAGGCGAGTGAGCAGAGACAGGCGGTCGTTATTAGCCCTTGGGGGCCGCGGGGAGGACTGGGGGGAGATTTCGGGGGACGAGGGGGCAGACCTGAGGAGGGGAAGGGAGCTGTAAGTCTGGGAAGCAACTGAAAGCTTTGATTTTGTTGAAGGACTTAACCGGGAAGCACGCCGCACTCACAGAGTCAGGTCCTCAGCCTCCTGCCTCATCACGCTCACGCGGCTCTTCTTGGGCAGGACAGGTGAGTTCTGGTCGGAGATTCGCTGGTAGAAGAGCATGTAGGCGTTCCAGTATCGCCTACGCACATCCGGGTAGGGATTGGCTGAAGGACACAGCAGCAGAGATATTCAGCCAATGAGATCCTATAAATATCGGTTACAAAAAGCTACTTAACAAGTATCAGTCGGAGCAGGTAACTCATGGGTCAAAGCCTGGCCTTCTGTCTACCCGTCCTTCCTACCCTTCCAGCATCATACAGTGAAGGAGTAGCTTTCTGTGATAAATCAGGTGGCTAACTTACACTGGTCATAAACTTTTGGTCGGTACTCTCCTCCGAAGCATTCGTATTCCAGCGACTCGTCGTTCATGTCAAACTCCTCCACCACGTTGTCGTTGAATTTGTACCATCGGCCCCGGGCACTTCCACTTGGAGAGGAAGAGAAACATGTCAGGGTGGTCTCATTGCTAACGCTAATGCTTCACAGCTGGGCGCTTTCCTTTTCAATCACCTGCGGTCACTGTGACTCACCGACGGTCCTTGATGAAAGAGTAGTAGTGCCCGGCGTGGGCCTGGCCGCTGTGCACTACCACGCCCACCAGCTCGTAGTTCTCAGAGATGGTCACTTTCTTCCTGGGTGACCCTCCGGAGCCTGGCTCCCCGCCCCGCCCATTCTCCCCATGGTCAGAACTGGAGTCCTGGCGTGCCATGCCTGAGACTGTGTAGGGCTCCATATTCAATACCCATGGGAACTGATATCAAAGGGAACAGCGAGTACCATTATCCCACAATGCAACATTGATACCATAAGAAAGAAGCAAAAGCAACCACTCACAGGTTCATTTCTTTACGTCTTAAGGCACACAAAGTGACTGATGGAATTTAATGGGGAATTTAGCAACAATTATAAATCAAAAGGATACACTGACAATATGGCAACAATTTTACCACAATAAGACAAGGGTACTACTGCAACACTGCACTAAGGCCAGTTAGAAATGATGCAACATCTTTGAAATTCTCCCAGCGATTGCTCCAACACAGCTCCCCTGATCCCATCTGGTTGAGTTATGATCTATGCTGTGCGTGGTCTTACCTTGATCTGCTCATCGTACTTGATCGAGCGCCCGCTCTCCCAGTCAAAGCCGAAGCGCATTAGGTGGATGACAAGCACACTGGGGAGGGACTTAATACAGGTGCGCTTCACTGTAGTTCTCTGGAAGAGGAGAAGAAAAAGATAAGGTGTGTGGCCACTCTATGCAGGTCCCCAGGAGGGCTAAAACACTTCTAAAGCTTCGAAAAGAAAACTCGTCGGTGCGGACTTGCCAATCCTCAGGAATGCTTTCATGATTATTTCCCATTACAAAACAAAAACATGAAGAGCTAAGCTATTACTGGTTAGTCAGAGGTCTCAGTGGGGCTCACTGTAATTCTGGGTGGCCTGGTCTTTCGGTTTGGTATCTCAAACAAGTGTTCCTGCTAGCACAGCAGCGATAATACTGAGCGCTGGCTTGTAGCATACCATTCACTCAAAGTTAATTCAACATGTGGGGAGGTCTGTGATTCAACGGCCAGAGAAGAAAAGCTCATTATGTAAAAAATGGAAAATACCTATATAACTCTAAAGTATTGCAGACATTGACAAAAGGAAAAGTGAAAATGTGCAATTCTCCCACAGCTTTCTAAACTGTATAGACGTTCAATCTGTGACCAACTATGTTAATTATTTGTTGACAAGAAGAAACAAACTGGTTGTCGAGAGACAGGGGGTACATGCATAAGCATACCCAGTATCTAACCATCTAAATCGTTATTTTCTGTCACCTTAATAATGGCACATTCATAAATGATATCCCCAATCTTGCTGTGGACAAAACAGAGGCCCATACGACTGATCACCTCAGTAATCTATCCAATAAAACTGAGTATGGAAGTGACAGTCTATGTAAGTGTATGATGTGTTATATTGCACTGGTCACACCCAGTTAATAATGGCAGAGGGCTCTGTTACAACACCAACTGCAGCACAGCCTTAAGAATGCGCATGAATGTGATTTTTTATTATTTTATACACGGCAAGTACAACTTAGAAATTTTAAACAAGCCAACATGAAAACTGTAGTAAGTTTAAAAAATACAAACTGTTTTTAATAGATTTTAAGAGGAAATCTATTTTTCGTACATCCCTTTACTGACTTTCAGACCAGGAAGAAATGCACTGTGGTCAATGTTATCAATTCAAAATGCAAAAAACACAACATACACTTGTATGAATGACCAAACAAGGGCACTGGTGATAAACAGTAAAGGGTATGATGCGGATTGGAGACATGATGGTACCTTCTCCTTGCACTTCTCACAGTAGTAGGCATTGCTCCCTTCCAGGACCTCTCCTCTGACAAACTGATCCAAAGAGATCTCCAAACTCTGGCAGGATGTAACGCCCAGGTTCAGGGCCATGAATGTCTCTTCCCGTTCATACCTGTGGACCCAGAAACCAGGTCACCTTTTTTGAGGACCCAACAGTGACAGCTACTGATAGTCGGTTTCAGTTTTCTGTATACTGTACCTGTGTGGACAGTCTTTGCAGATCTTCTGATCGGAGAAGATGCCTTGGAACGTGTTCTTGAAAATCTGCTCTCTTCCAATTTTCTAGAATACACGGGAGAATTACAAAGCAGTGCAAATTAGGGCTTGTCCCTGTTTTGTTTGGTAATCAAACTTGTTTGAATCTCAGGAAAATGTAAAATGTAAAGAACATTTAATTAAAGGTTCAATTTGTAATCACGTTGCCTAGGCAAAATAAGGAGCCCTTGTCGTACTCGGGGCAATGCTCAATATCAAAGAGACTGACAGAAAACAAGCCATGTTATTGTTTTGTCTGGAGGGTACACTGGCAACCTAAATAAAGTTCATGTGTGGGTCATACTCTCTGCATAGCCTGTAGGCTATACAGTTGTGTTAAAAAAAATAGCAGTACAACATCAGTAACCTTATGAACCACTGTTATTAGTAGTAGTGATATTTCTGCATGGCAAATAATTTACTTGTAGATGTAGTAGTGTAATAGAAAAACAACAGACCCAACTGCCATGACATGCACGCTGCTTGTTCTGAGTAATTGACTCATTCATTGAAAGGGGCGTGTTCAAAATAATAGCAGTGTGGAGTTTAATTTGAGAATTCATTCATTCTGTGAAAAAACAGGTGTCATTAATTGTCCTTTATTAAGGAAGAAGGGAAGCAAATGTTTCACACATTGTTATAAATTATATTTCCTTCTGAATTGCTAAGTAAAATGGGCCATTCCAAACATTGTTCGGAGGAACAACGTAATTTGATTAAAAAGTTGATTGGAGAGGGGAAAACGTATAAAGAAGTGCAGCAAATTATAGGATGCTCAGCTAAAATGATCTCAAATGCTTTAAAATGGCAACAAAAACCTGAAACACGCGGAAGAAAACGAGCAACTACTGTTAAAACGGATCGAAGAATAGTCAGAATGGCAAAGATTCAGCCAATCATCACCTCCAGAAAGATCAAAGATGATCTAAAATTAC
This sequence comes from Synaphobranchus kaupii, assembly GCA_029718625.1. NCBI lineage: Eukaryota > Metazoa > Chordata > Actinopteri > Anguilliformes > Synaphobranchidae > Synaphobranchus > Synaphobranchus kaupii. The sequence continues at coordinate 103,687,040 of CM056377.1, read as the reverse complement.
CTGTGCTGTTACAGTCAGAAGACGTTTGATCGAAGCTAAGCTATCAGCAAGAAGCCCCCGTAAGGCACCATTGTTGAAAAAATGGCATGTGCAGAATCAGTTAAAATTTGCCAAGGAACACATCGATTGGCCCAAAGAGAAATGGCGTAACATTCTGTGGACTGATGAGAGTAAAATTGTTCTTTTCGGGTCTAGTGGTTGTCGACAGTACGTCAGACGACCCCCGGGTACTGAATTCAAGCCACAGTACACTGTGAAGACACTGAAGCATGGTGGCGCAAAAATCATGGTATGGGGATGTTTTTCATACTACGGTGTTGGGCCTATTTATCGTATACCAGGGATCATGGATCAGTTTGAATACATCAAAATACTTGAAGAGATTATGTTGCCTAATGCCGAAGAGGAAGTGCCCCTGAATTGGGTGTTTCAACAAGACAACGACCCCAAACACATGAGTAAGCGAGCAACATCTTGGTTCCAGACAAAAAGGATTGAGGTAATGGATTGGCCAGCTCAATCCCCCGACCTCAACCCCATTGAAAACCTGTGGGGTGACATTAAAAATGCAGTTTCTGAAGCAAAACCCAAAAATTCACAGGAACTGTGGAATGTAGTTCGTTCATCCTGGGCTGAAATACCTGTTTCTAGGTGCCAGAAGTTGGTTGACTCGATGCAACGCAGATGCGCAGCAGTTATCAAAAAAAATGGTTATACAACTAAATATTAGTTCAGTAATTTAAAGTGAAGTTAAATCTTGAAAAATTTCTTCAGTTTATACAGTAAGTGTTTGAGTTTGAAGAGAAAAATGTCAACACTGCTATTTTTTTGAACAGATTAATATTCCTTTTCTTTGCTTCCTGTAAAGGAATAACGCAGACTAGATAAAATTTGTTAATGCTTTGATTTGGAATTGAATGTGTAATGTTTCCACTACATTTGAAATATGGAACTAAAAGCTATTAAAAAATATTTGCACTTTATTCACTTTTTTTAATGCACTGCTATTTATTTGAACACAACTGTACATTCAAAATGGAGGAGTCAAGAAAAATTGTAACCACTGCACCTCAGGAGTGCCAATAGGAAATATTAAGCGTTCTATGCCATTGGAGAAAAAATAAGGTGTGCAAGCGGCAACTGCCCTACTAACCGTCCGAAGGCTGACACCTTTTTCTCCTCCAAAGGAGATTGTCAGTTTAGTTTAAGTGAGCCATGCCATTGTTGTGAATTAATGATGGACTCTTTTTTCTTTTGTTTGAGCAACAGTTGATCTATCGAGTCATTTTATTGCTGTGAACGGCATTTGTGGCATTGTTATAATCTTCCCTGATTTTACTTTTCTTAATAAAGCTTCAAGATACCATTGTCATTATTTCTTAGTTATAACCTAGCGCGTTTGAGCTATTTAGCTACAAATTTAATCGGAAATTAAAACTGGGCCATAATAATTATACCTTTAGGCAATTTTTAAAATTTTGACGGTAGCACATTTGAACAAATTTCTATATTATGAGATATTCATTCAAACTAAATTTCTGGAAAAGGGGACAGCCCTAGTTCAAATGAGTGACTAAGAATAGTGGCTCACAAACACTTCAAAGGGCTTTACAGTCTCTTTCTCCTGAAGAATATGCCACCGTAGGTGTAGAGTTATGATGAGTGTCTAAGAGCCATACCTTCAGGTGCTCATCCAGCTGGTCCACCAGGCTGGTGAAGAACTCATAGGCATCCTGCTGCTCACGCACAAACAGCTCCTTGTTCCACATCTTAAAGATCTGCACCAAACAGGAGCCACCGATTACACGCCACTCAGGCAAACCACACCAGCCATGAACCCATGTGCTGCAATGTGCTCTGGGGAATAACCTTCAAGAGTAGCCTTCTACTTCCAGACAACAATGATGCACTATAATCAAAACACTTCACTCTGATTCACACAGCTCTGGGCTACACCTCCCTCTAACAGAGAGGCAGCAGAACAGTAACGAGCTGAAAGAATTCAGCAGCCCACCTTCCAGAAGTTCTCAGGGACATAGTACTGCAGCTTGCTCTCCATCAGGTGGCCGAACAGGGACTGGACCTGACAGAAGACGCTCTCCTCTGGGTTCTCTGTGTCATCCTCGATAGACAGGAAGGCCTGGAAAAGGCAATCAGCATTTATTCAACACATTACACATGATTCAAACTAAACACACTACAAAATACATCATGTGCCACAGAAAATGCCCTACACTTTATACTACACCAAAAACTAGCATAGAGAAAAGGCCTTACACTATATACTACACCAAAAACTAGCCTGGAGAAAATGACCCTATACTGAGCTACTATGTTGCACAACTAAGCTCTTACACAAAGCTTCATTCAAATAGAGGACATACACCACACATTTTCTTATTTCTAATAATTACTAATGCATTTTCAATTTTACAAATTGATTTTTCAATTTTTTTTTTCAAATTTACAAATTGAAAATGCAGTGTACTTTTAAATGTACAATTTTCCTAATGATATTTATAACAAAAAATCCATTGCATATTACTTGTGACTATATTGTGACTATCCAATAAGTTCTACTTTTAGTCTGCATTTAAGCAAAAAATGGTCTTACACATAGCATCTGTCACCACCTGGTGGTGGAGCATTGCCAGGTTCACCAGCGCTTTGTGGCTAGTTTCATAGTGCACAGGCTTTTCTCTTGACTCATGCTCATTACTTCAGTATGTAGGTGCTACAGCCCATGGCCCTGCCCTTTGAACTCAGGCTCCACCCCATTGCCCTGCCCCTTTCAACTCGGGCACCAACCCCAGGCCCTGGCTTTTAAACACAGGCTCCACCCCATGGCCTTTCCGTTTCAACTCAAGACTCCACCCCATGGCCCTGTGCTTTCAACTCAGGCTCCACCCCATGGCCCTGTCGTTTCAACTCAGGCTCCACCCCATGGCGCAGTCCTCTTACCTCAGGCAGGCCAGGCTGCATGTAGAGCTGCTGGAAGACTGCATTCATGTAGCAGGTGGCACCTCCATTCTTCAGGCCCACGAACCCTGACACCGAGCGACTGTCCACAGGAGGCAGGAACTGGCAGAGCACAACAGCACAGATCAGGCGTCACCAAGGCACACGAGGAGCTTGGATCTATGACGATGGCAGCTGCTACATAAAAGTTTAAAACCCTCTTTCACTTACGTCGAACTCCTTGGTGAGTGAGGGGTCACACTGGTGGTGCATGGAGAGCAGCTCTCGCGTGATGAGCTGCAGGTTGGTGATGGAGCTGTCCGCCAACATCACCAGCACTTCATACGCGGCCAGACGGCTGCTGACCGTGCTGCACCTAGCGCAGAGGAGAAACAGGAGCGATCAGGGTTGAGAGCTGCACCCAAACACACTGTACATCTTTAACATGAGCTCAGATTCTACACGATTAACAGCAGCACACCATCCAAAACTTGCCATTTACGTGTCACTACTGCCAAAATGTCTTGGTAAGCAGATAAGATTGACCATTCCAATTTTAACTTGAAATCTATGGCAATTCATTTTGACAGGGACAACCTACTGCACAACAGCACTGGTGAGGGCATGACAAGACCACTGTGTGCAAGTGAGTCGGTGAACAGCGGAGCTCTTACTTCGGGTGGAAGTCCTGGATAGGGGAGGAGGTGCTGGAGGGGTTGTTGCTGTTGAGAATGATGCGCGACGCCCTGAAGAGAAAGTCGTCCAGGAGCTGCTGGATCAGCGAGGGGCCTGCACAGGAAGTGATGAAATGTTTGAAAACGAAAGTCTAACATAGAGCAACACAGAAAGCTACCATTCAGTCTGACCATGTTGCACACTGAACACAAAGAAACAGAAAGCAGTTAACACTGCCATTAAAGACCGCGCTTTGGCGGCTCAGAGCGGGAAGGGGGGGGGGGGGGGGGCGAGCCCAGGGATGACTCACCCAGCTGCTCCTTCTCGGTGCCGCACAGGGACAGCAGGGTCTTGATGAGGCGCAGGTGGCCTGCCTGCAGGATGTTGTCGGCCTCGCTGGTCTCCAGCTCGGCGGTCCAGGTGGGCTCGAAGTTGTCCAGCCAGTTGATCTCGTCCTCCAGCATGACCGCCGGGCTGATCTGCAGCTGCTCCATCTCTGTGGCTGAGAGAGGCTCGGGTCACACGTCGCCCACCCAGGGGACACAAACGCACACCAAACCCAAAAGCCACCAAGGCAAGGGACGGGATAGCATGGCTCGGCAGAGTCGGCACACTTACAGGTCAGATCGTCCAGAAGCTGGCATCGCAGGTCAAAGTACTCGGTGCACTGAGACAGTAGCCTAGAGGAGACCAACGCATGAGCAAACCCAATGGGAATACAGCTACAAATAGATAGATACAATATGCAAAACACATAGATTTCAGTATCAATCAATAGAAGAAAATCTCATTACAGGATCGGTCTCTATTTCCAAAAACTCAAAGAAGCCGGCAAGGGAAAATCCAGGCAGTGCACGCAGACACAGTCCCGTCCCAATACCGTTTGGGGTGAGGGGCTGACCTCTGGTTGATGCCTCTCATGATGCTGGTGGGGGACCACAGGGGCAGCTGGGCTGTAAGAACCACCTTCAGGAGGAAGAGGTTCGGCTTCTGCAGGTCTGGGTAGCCAGAGGTGTCCGTCTGGCTGAGAGTGTACAGCTGGTCACAGGCCACACGGCGAATCTGCAATCAGACAGGGTTTAAAAGCAGGGCTTAACAAAGAGGGAAATCATACCCATCCTTATGTAGCATATGTAGGCCTCTCTTATTTCATCACAGCGGGACAGGAACCATCAAAAATCAGCAGTTTGTCTCCTACAAGCAATATTTTATCCCTGTATAAACAAACACATTTTAAACTGAGCACATATGCACACACACACACAACACGCATACACAACTGAGTTAGATTATGTAAAAAGATGATACCAGTTTGCAAGTTTTTTTTCAAGTTTTAACAATATGACAGATGGAAGAATGCAGATTCAGCCACACTAATCACAGTTATGAATGACTTACATCAGGCAAGTGAAAAACACTGATAAATGTCAGCCATATTTGAGCCGTATAATCATACCTCTTCACTGGGTGATCCAAGCAGTATGTCGATTATAAAATCGCTCACACACGGCAAGTTGTAAAAGGAACCTAGAGGTGAGCAGAGGAAAGCACTAGATTAGGGCCCTCGGTTGAAGCTGGGTCCAGGCCATACTTCAGTACCATACTGTGTGCATCATTCCCAGGGGTGACCTCTGGGCAACTTGCAGAGCCAGATACAAAGACTTGTTACACCGCACATAAATAATTCCAAAAATATCTGAAATATGTTATATAACCACTTTTCTGCATGCATTAAACTGATTCACATAGCAGATGTGACATGAATCATGGTATCTTGCCAGATTGTAAATGTTGAATATGACGCAGGCCTTGGTGGGTGGGCATATACACAGACATGAAAAAGACAAACAGGAACTAGGTCTGTGAAATTTAGAAAACATTCCATAAATATCCAGATAAAATAATACAGTTTAATGTGCTAGTTAGATACACTAATACGAGAGTCCACCTACATCTATTGTGCAGTTAAAAGAATAAATAATTGCACAGGCATGGATATCGGCATAAGAACAATTGTAAATGCAAATAATTGGATACGTGTGATTGAAAAATCCATGTTAAACCATAAGAGCAAGGATGCATTTGCGTCAAAGTTTCATCCAAATCCTTGCATTATTGGCCCATTTTAAGAAACCACTTCCGCGATAGATTTATGAAACCAAAAACCATGAAAGGGTAACCCAAAAACAAAAAGCCCCCCTTAGAGTTACTCAGCAATGAATAAATATTTGCCACAGATGACCTTTAATGATTTAATTCACCCCACAAAATGCTAAAGCATATAAGAAAATATTGAAGGGGGAAAAAACATTCCAGTCAAAAAATTGATATCTATAGAGAATTACATGAAACTGGATGAAGATCTCTCAGTTATGCACCGTGTGTACTAAGGCCCTTTGACTGCAAACCTTGCACATGCACTTATTTAAAGTATAAAGGGAGTAAGGGAGTGCAGGGGCCTCACAGAGCTGCTGGCAGCGCAGTTGCAGACAGGTGACGAGCAGCGACAAGGCCTCCCGGGCGATGATCGTGTCTTTGATGGACACGCACAGCTGCTTCACGCAGATGCCCGCGTGCAGGGTGGTGGCCTCTCCCTCACTGCTGGAGCTGCAGTTACTTCCTGCAAGAGGCAGAGGGCGCACATGTGAACCAGAATGAAAACCAGAGAAAGAGATCACGAGATAACAAACTGGGAGATGAAATGCTTATCCAAGTGATCTCTGAATTAACGAATTATGAAAGACTAAAATAAAGGATATAAGAAAGGTTTGACTTCACTGAAAATAATGATTTGCTCCTTTCATTGAAATACACTATATAAAGTTAAACCCATTTCAATGCATCATCCACCTACAGGTGCAATTCTGCACAGTGACATTCAGATTGTGCCAGTAGGCCGGAGACTGTGCTGTCTAACAGCAGGTAGAAGAGTGTGAGGCGTGACTGTGCTGCCTAACAGCAGGTAGAAGAGTGTGAGGCCTGACTGTGCTGCCTAACAGCAGGTAGAAGAGTGTGAGGCCTGACTGTGCTGCCTAACTGCGGGTAGAAGAGTATGAGGCCTGACTGTGCTGTCTAACAGCAGGTAGAAGAGTGTGAGGCCTGACTGTGCTGCCTAACAGCAGGTAGAAGAGTGTGAGGCCTGACTGTGCTGCCTAACAGCAGGTAGAAGAGCGCGAGGCCTGACCGTGCTGCCTAACAGCAGGTAGAAGAGTGAGGCCTGACTGTGCTGCCTAACAGCAGGTAGAAGAGTGAGGCCTGACTGTGCTGTCTAACAGCAGGTAGAAGAGTGAGGCCTGACTGTGCTGCCTAACAGCAGGTAGAAGAGTGTGAGGCCTGACTGTGCTGCCTAACAGCAGGTAGAAGAGCGCGAGGCCTGACTGTGCTGCCTAACAGCAGGTAGAAGAGCGTGAGGCCTGACTGTGCTGCCTAACAGCAGGTAGAAGAGTGTGAGGCCTGACTGTGCTGCCTAACAGCAGGTAGAAGAGCGCGAGGCCTGACTGTGCTGCCTAACAGCAGGTAGAAGAGTGTGAGGCCTGACTGTGCTGTCTAACAGCAGGTAGAAGAGTGTGAGGCCTGACTGTGCTGTCTAACAGCAGGTAGAAGAGCGCGAGGCCTGACTGTGCTGCCTAACAGCAGGTAGAAGAGTGCGAGGCCTGACTGTGCTGTCTAACACCAGGTAGAAGAGTGTGAGGCCTGACTGTGCTGTCTAACAGCAGGTAGAAGAGTGTGAGGCCTGACTGTGCTGCCTAACAGCAGGTAGAAGAGTGTGAGGCCTGACTGTGCTGCCTAACAGCAGGTAGAAGAGTGTGAGGCCTGACTGTGCTGCCTAACAGCAGGTAGAAGAGCGCGAGGCCTGACTGTGCTGCCTAACAGCAGGTAGAAGAGCGTGAGGCCTGACTGTGCTGCCTAACAGCAGGTAGAAGAGTGTGAGGCCTGACTGTGCTGCCTAACAGCAGGTAGAAGAGCGCGAGGCCTGACTGTGCTGCCTAACAGCAGGTAGAAGAGTGTGAGGCCTGACTGTGCTGTCTAACAGCAGGTAGAAGAGCGCGAGGCCTGACTGTGCTGCCTAACAGCAGGTAGAAGAGTGCGAGGCCTGACTGTGCTGTCTAACACCAGGTAGAAGAGTGTGAGGCCTGACTGTGCTGTCTAACAGCAGGTAGAAGAGTGTGAGGCCTGACTGTGCTGTCTAACACCAGGTAGAAGAGCGCGAGGCCTGACTGTGCTGCCTAACAGCAGGTAGAAGAGTGTGAGGCCTGACTGTGCTGCCTAACAGCAGGTAGAAGAGTGTGAGGCCTGACTGTGCTGCCTAACAGCAGGTAGAAGAGCGTGAGGCCTGACTGTGCTGTCTAACAGCAGGTAGAAGAGCACGAGGCCTGACTGTGCTGCCTAACAGCAGGTAGAAGAGCGTGAGGCCTGACTGTGCTGTCTAACAGCAGGTAGAAGAGCACGAGGCCTGACTGTGCTGCCTAACAGCAGGTAGAAGAGCGCGAGGCCTGACTGTGCTGCCTAACAGCAGGTAGAAGAGTGTGAGGCCTGACTGTGCTGTCTAACAGCAGGTAGAAGAGCGCGAGGCCTGACTGTGCTGCCTAACAGCAGGTAGAAGAGCGCGAGGCCTGACTGTGCTGCCTAACAGCAGGTAGAAGAGCGCGAGGCCTGACTGTGCTGCCTAACAGCAGGTAGAAGAGTGTGAGGCCTGACTGTGCTGCCTAACAGCAGGTAGAAGAGTGTGAGGCCTGACTGTGCTGCCTAACAGCAGGTAGAAGAGTGTGAGGCCTGACTGTGCTGCCTAACAGCAGGTAGAAGAGTGTGAGGCCTGACTGTGCTGCCTAACAGCAGGTAGAAGAGCGCGAGGCCTGACTGTGCTGCCTAACAGCAGGTAGAAGAGCGTGAGGCCTGACTGTGCTGCCTAACACCAGGTAGAAGAGCGTGAGGCCTGACTGTGCTGTCTAACAGCAGGTAGAAGAGCACGAGGCCTGACTGTGCTGCCTAACAGCAGGTAGAAGAGCGCGAGGCCTGACTGTGCTGCCTAACAGCAGGTAGAAGAGTGTGAGGCCTGACTGTGCTGCCTAACAGCAGGTAGAAGAGCGCGAGGCCTGACTGTGCTGCCTAACAGCAGGTAGAAGAGTGTGAGGCCTGACTGTGCTGCCTAACAGCAGGTAGAAGAGCGCGAGGCCTGACTGTGCTGCCTAACAGCAGGTAGAAGAGTGTGAGGCCTGACTGTGCTGCCTAACAGCAGGTAGAAGAGTGTGAGGCCTGACTGTGCTGCCTAACAGCAGGTAGAAGAGCGCGAGGCCTGACTGTGCTGCCTAACAGCAGGTAGAAGAGTGTGAGGCCTGACTGTGCTGCCTAACAGCAGGTAGAAGAGTGTGAGGCCTGACTGTGCTGCCTAACAGCAGGTAGAAGAGCGCGAGGCCTGACTGTGCTGCCTAACAGCAGGTAGAAGAGCGTGAGGCCTGACTGTGCTGCCTAACACCAGGTAGAAGAGCGTGAGGCCTGACTGTGCTGTCTAACAGCAGGTAGAAGAGCACGAGGCCTGACTGTGCTGCCTAACAGCAGGTAGAAGAGCGCGAGGCCTGACTGTGCTGCCTAACAGCAGGTAGAAGAGTGTGAGGCCTGACTGTGCTGCCTAACAGCAGGTAGAAGAGCGCGAGGCCTGACTGTGCTGCCTAACAGCAGGTAGAAGAGTGTGAGGCCTGACTGTGCTGCCTAACAGCAGGTAGAAGAGCGCGAGGCCTGACTGTGCTGCCTAACAGCAGGTAGAAGAGTGTGAGGCCTGACTGTGCTGCCTAACAGCAGGTAGAAGAGTGTGAGGCCTGACTGTGCTGCCTAACAGCAGGTAGAAGAGCGCGAGGCCTGACTGTGCTGCCTAACAGCAGGTAGAAGAGTGTGAGGCCTGACTGTGCTGCCTAACAGCAGGTAGAAGAGCGCGGCGTCACGCCTCACCTGTGCTGCTGACACGGCTGCGGATGCCCAGGGGAAAGAGGGAGTTGGTGCTCTCTCTGATTGGCTGGCTGCTGCCCACAAGGTCCAAACGTCCTGCCGCAGCCGCCCACGTGAGTCGCATGAAACAGGCCACCGTAGAGGTGAAGTCACCAACCTCCATAGTCTGTTAACCGACAGAGGAGAAAGAATGAAAAAACGCACACATCAGACAGCAAAAGCAGCATGTAAAAATATTAGATGTTAAACAGTAACATATTAGACACATTAGTGTGTTCTGAGAGTTCAATGGTATGTTAGGCTCTTTAAATTAAGTCATGCAATAAGTGTGTGTAAGTATAAGTGTGCAGTAAAGGCCATCATTTCAATTAGTATAATTAATGTGAGGAAAGCAGATGAGATCATGCATGTCTCTTCAGGGGAAAAATGACTGCGCTACGCGTTTGACCTTGATGTTCTTACATTCCCAGTGAGTACTTCTTGTCCTGACGTTATGCCAGAAACAAACTGGGAAATTCTATATACATTTTTAAGAATTCATTGAATTCTTCTATTCGATGTTCCTCCTTGTAACTGCAATTCCTGAGTATAAAATCCACCCTATCCACCCTGGCCCTATCACCATTCCTGGTACTACACAGACCTCGACATTCACGCCTGCCTGACTCCCTGGGGTGAGTACATTGTGCCACTGGGCAACTGCTCGCCTAGCTTGCCCTATTGGGCATCTACGATTTATAAAAAAAAAAAAAAAAAAAAGGTGACATTTCATGGTTATAACATGTAGACACAAATATTCGCCATCTACCATTACCTTCCAACACAAAGATTGACAGAGCCAACACACTCGTTCCCTGGACACCGTAATCAGGCTGCATGCATAGAAAGCTGCTAGCTGACGCTACTAAGAGTTTGTTCCTATTGCCTCCTAAACCAGAATAAGTGCCTGGAAACCTCTGAAATGTCCCAAGGAAACATGGAAACATTAATGGACATGAAGCAAAAAAGAAATCTGAAAAACAGTGAGACTAATTAGTCAAATGCAAAATTCCATGACTTTTCCATGACTAAAATGTTGAATTTCCATGACCTATATAAACTAACATGACTTGTTTTCTCAATTACCAATTTCTTTTTGAAATCACGCTTTAGATACAGAACCAAGCTCAGTCATATTAAAATCTATTATTCTGTTTTATTCACAACTTGAATGAATAGCAGCTGATAAAAATACCATGTAAAGCTGAGTCTATATTTGATTTTTACCTCATTTGATTTTCTGCATTTCAGGCAAAGCACTTTTATCAGCCCAATGTTGTGGTCTGCTAAGCCTGACAATTCTATCCTTGAAATCATTTCCACTGATTACTGTATGAAGCCCAGACCTACTGCATCAAGGCCACTGTAGGCTCCAGGGCATGAAATTAACTTTTTCCACCCACTGGCCAGAGTGGCTTCTAGATTATGATGATTAGCCACATTACCTTTTACAATATAACACAACCTGGTTGGTTACCTGCCAAAGTGGCTGCTGGAGTAGAAAACCTTAGCAGCCACAATCAAAATTTTACCAGCATTTGGCTGGTGGCGGGTGTTACTGTCACACCCTGGTAGGCTATCTGTACTACAGCTGGAGGTGTCAGTGATCTTCGACCCCGATGGCTCGGCCCCGCCCGATCCCATCCCCCACTGACCTGGATGGCCACTCGCGCAGCTGGGATGATCTCTTCCACGCGGATGGAGGAGCGGTCAGACATGGACATCTGTCTGTAGGAGGACTTCTCCGGCGTGCCGCACAGGGACAGCTGCCGGCTGCTCTGTCGGCTCATGTTGCGGAAGGGCCGGGACGAAAGTGTGTCCACGCCGTCCTTACTGAACTCCTCATCCAGGATGCTGGGCATGCTCTGCCCTACCAGCAGGAACCTGCAGGGGGAGCCAGAGATAATGAACACCGCACAAAAGACGCACTTTATGGTCAATATTAAAGTGTAAAATTTCAGGTCCAAGGTTGCTATGAATAGAAGTGGTTTGAGATCCAGGTGGCTAGAAACTGTCAGGAGAGGTGTGCATTAAGCCCACGCATGACGGCAGATCACGACTCTGCAGTCCAGCCAGCTCATTCCCCCAGCATGGGTCCAGGGTGGAGGAGAGAGGCACGACCTCCGTGTGGAAACTGGCAAGAACCCCGAGGTAGAATACAGTAGTGACTCAGACGGGGCGTAGGGTCTGACTGGAGGTCGCAGGTAGAGGGGGAGCCCTTCCTTTGACTGCCAAATGTGCCAACGCCAGGCTTTTTAAACCTGACACGGGCTGCCACGTTCTGCACTCAGCTCTACAGCAGGGCCCTTTCCCTTATAGCTGGCTAACTGTGCTGTGTAAAACACAGAAACTCCCTGAATACGGAACACATGAAACAAATTCTCTGGGTTTTACTCAGCGGGGTTAGCCAGCTAACCCAGTAAGCCAGCTAAGAAGAATAGGGTCCGCTGTCCCATAAAACGGATTCAAATGAGATTACAAACTGATAATATATATTCTTCTATTTTAATGAACTTGGTCTAAAAGACAGCAGCCTGGATGTTACATTCATTTCTCGTACACGTTAGTGGGAGCGTTGGAAAGAACTCAAAACCCGCGACACCCTGCAGGGGTAAACAACACATTTGCGCTCTCCCAGCAGTGTGAAAGGAAAAGGGAAGCCGGTACCTTGCCAGCTGAAGACAAATGGAGTAGACACCCTGTCTGGTCTCATAGTCCACCTCTGAGGGGATGGAGTCTCTCTGCATGACGTTCACCACCAGGCTGAGGGAAAGAAAACGCACCCGCTGATGAGCTCTCTGAACCCCATCCAACACGCCGCCCCACAAAGCCTACATGGGCCTGCTGAACAATTCTGTCCGCAGCTTATCCATTGCACTCATATATCTGTGCGTGATTAAAATTAGATTTACTGGCATGCAATCCAAAGAAATACTGCCTAAATGACTGGGTGCCAGTGGGCTCAGATATGGAACTGTTGGGAGTCATACCTCAAGCCCCCTGCTTTGAGGAAGTTCTCGCAGAAGGATTTGACGCTGGTTTTGGCCATCTCATCATCAGAGGTAGGCATCAACTTGGAGCTCAGCACCTGTAAAAGAGAGACGAATTGACAAGGATTAGCATGACAACGGCGGGTGTGCGATTGCGTACGTGCGTGCGCGCGTGTCAGATGTGAGTGAGGCGTGTGTATGATCCTGGGTGTGTGAGTCGTGTGTGAGATGTCTGTGTGTGTTCGTGGGGCCAGGAGACGTGTGTGTGATCGTAGGTGTGTGTGAGATATTTGTGGGAGTGCGAGATGTGTGTGAGGTGTGTGTGTGAGACGCGTGTGTGTGCGGGTACCTCCAGGTTGTACAGCACTCTGAAGGTGGACATGCCAGGCGCAGAGGAGCGGAAGAGAAACTCCAGTATGGAGGCTGCGCTCTGCTGGTGCTGCTGCTTGGAGGACAGAGATGGGGACTTGGAGGCTTGGTTACCGGAGCCCAGTGTGAAGAGGGTTTTCTACAGTAAACACAGACACACACACACACACACGCAAGCGCTCAGTACAGCAGACAGGCCAACATCGCAAACACACCCCACTCAATTTAAACTTTCGGCCAATTTCTGTCAGCTCATCTAATAATAGCTGACTACCGACACCAGTACTGCATTGACTTTTATTTTCATCACACAGTTTTATTAATTCAGCAGACGCTCATATGGAGAGCGATTTAAAAAGAGCACACAGAGGTAGATAAAGAGAAACGGTACTGTGCTACATGTGCGCGCCATGTAGCCCACTTTCTTTATAGAGTTAAATACATAAGGGATTGTAGGATTGGTACTAGGTAATATAGTAAATGAATGAGTGATGCTGGTGCCATAATGAATGTGCTGCTGAAGACAGGGCAGGGGAGAGGACGGTACCTGATGGCTCCACACGCTGGATTCTTTTGGCACAAAGTTATCAAGAGCATCCTGGACCTCGGGGTCAGTGGGAATCAAAAGCAGGAGCTTGCGCACACGCAGAGTGATCCTGAGGAGAGAGCAGTGAAGGAGACCTCCTTAAAAATGCTGGACCGTACCCCCACAAAAACAAAACAAGACCAAGCAGACCTAGTTGAGCCAGACCCTGGGTACTTGCAGGGGAAAGAAAAGCTTTTGTTGAACAAACATACGTGATTCATTTGAGCCGTTTTGTTGAAAGTTACAGTACGCTGAAGTGTACTACTTTCCGGCCATAAATGGTATTGCACCCTTGTTTTCCCACAGGTTCCAGAAGACACTGCCTGCCCATTGAGAGTCAATGAGACCTAAATTGGGCAACCAATTCTGTCAAATATATATTTCAAAAACTTTTTATTAAAAAAAAAAGTCATGGCCTCAAATGTAGCTTCTATTATGCTAAATGTCCGTGCTTGCGGCAAATTAAACAACACAGCCTACGTTGGCCCACATGCCTGTGCCCTGCAGATTGAATTTCACCTTTTTGGTGGGCCCGAATTTTAACTGAGGCCATCACATTTTCAATCACCGGATAGCTAGTCTAGTTTTCAACTAGCCTATAATGATATCCTTTTGGATGACTATAGCTCTACTGGAGATATTTGGCGTTTTGATAATATCCAAATTTTCCCCTTTGATTTCCTATGCCTTTGAACACACTGAAATACTCCGGCACACAATAAATGTAGACTTCTTGCGTTTAATGGTGGTTCGCAAAGAAGCGTAGGTGCACTCTTCCACCAGCTGGACTGGAGTGTGCTAGCTGCGCATGCACACTTCAACAATGGGGAGTAAGTCAGTCAGTCAGTCAGTCATGGACAACAACTGTTCTAGGCCAGCCCCTGAGGTCCAGCAAAAAACAAAACAGTTTATCTGCTATACGGTGTGGTCTCACCTGGGCTCATCCAGGTTGGCCAGCTGGTACAGCATCTCAAACACATTACACACCAGGGCCATGACCACCCCAGGAAGAGACTTCTCCTGAGGAACAAAGACGGATGTTACAGGGTTACACTGCGCTTTGGCCTGTAGGGGGAGACATGAACACAGCGGGACATAAAGGGCCAGAGACGGACGGGCACCTGCTCCAGGGCGTAGGTGGTGTTGAAGACGCCGCTGCTACTGCTGCTGGCGCTGGCGGAGGAGTCGGCCGAGCTCCCCGAGGGGGTACCCGTGCCCGAGCTCTTCACCGTCAGGCTCTGCTCGTCCGAAAAGCCCAGCTGGTTCAGGAGCTTCTGGTCGCGGTTCATGGTCAACTGGATAGAACACGAAAACAAGGTTCACACTGTAGTCAATCATACAATAAAATGAAATGAGTAGAGTGGATTATTGACAGCACTGAAAATATGTGATTACAGAGAGAAGCCAGAGCTAAAATGTATCACGTACAATCAAAAGTAGTGTTCATCATCAATAAGACAAAACCACAACTCAAAATTCCCTTGACTGTAAGGCACTATTAAAATGCTGTGACATACATTTGATCCCAATTTAATTTTTTAAAATACGCTTTCCATTAAACGGAGAATCACACGGCAAAATAAAATCTGATTTACCATGCTGTCATTGGCAAATATCTGTACATTGTCCACAGGGCAGCTTAAATGGTCTGCTATCTTCCATCTGATGCTGCCAATAGTTTCATTGCTGTGGGCCTGCAAAAGGGATAGAAGCATACATTATAGATATCAAAAATCAGGTATAGAACAAACTAATAGTGAAATGTCTGTGCGTCATCTGCCATCTTAATTGAATGTAGGGAGCGCAACATCCAATTCTACATACACATAATGAGCAGTACAGTCTTAATAAAACACGAGCACCTTTCAACCGTTCCATTTACGCATTCGATAACTTGACTGCAAGAGGATTACCGTCAACCACTGAACATTTGTAAATGCAAGAAATAAAGTGCTGCAAAGAATTGCAGGCAGAGGTGACTACACCCCATCGGACGGTTAATGGACCATTAAAACAGAGGTCGCTGGTGTGAAATGGGCTACACAGAGCGGACGTACCTCCAGAGTGAAAGTGTCTTTGGTAGATTCGTAGGTGACGTGGAGGGTAACGGGGTGGCCGTTGAAAGAAGCGCCGTGAGGTAGAATAGTCCGAGGGACAGAATATAAATCCTAAAAGACAACAGTACTGTTACATGGGACAAGTTTGCTAGAAGCCAACTGCCGATAATGAACAAAGTAGTAATGAAACAATCGTTTGTAATGTAATAATGGGAGCCAAACACCTCTTCTGTGAGGCGAGAGAACAAAGGAGAGGCAGTTAATAAAGAAGTAATTTGTAGTAATTTGCACACAGAGAGTAAAACTGATAAAGAAGGACTGACTGATAAGGTTTGCACTCAGGGAAATAAGGGTGCATGTTAAAGTGTATCCCCTCGTATTAGTGATAATGGCTCCCAGCTTCCTGCCAAGCAAGTGCTTTTCAGCAGAGCTAGAGACACAGCAGACGACACAAATGAGGGAGCCATTTTATGTGGGTTGAGGGTCAGGTCAGTCATCAGCATGGATATTAAGGTCTAAGCGGATCGAGGAGGCGTATCAAATCACTTCGGGTGTCAAGGATAAGTTGATTAGAGCCAATAACTTGAGACTGCGTGGCGGCATCACTTAAAATTAAATACTTCTTGGAAATTAAACTCCTATCCAATTAATGTCTAATCTGATGGGTGAACGTATCTTCTGTCTATTCCCTCCCGTACCTTCTGTCTGTTCCCTCTACAGCACAATGCTGGAGCACTATCCATTGAAACGAAGTGAACATGCAAACTCCTCGCCACCGAGTAATTATAAACGGAGTCGTCTTTACCTCTATTGTGATGACGTATCGCTCAGCGAGCAACAGAAGCCTTTCGATGATCACCAGCTTTGTTGACCTAAGGACAACGAATAAGCACATTACTTTAATGCTCTCTAAATGTTGACTTTCAGTAGATTATGACAAGAATACAGCCTGAAGCGAAGGCCTGAACAATTGCAATTGTAAGGGTAATCAAGTGAAGTTGGTGTAAATGTGACGCTGGCGCCCAGCGCCCGCGCAGAGTGAGGGGCCGTGTACCTGGAAGGCGACTGCACAGACGTGGCGACGGTGGGCATGGCTGTGGCTGTCAGCATCTTGGTTGCCCTGGTGACGGCGTGCGTCAGAGTGGGCCCGCCTAGCGCCGAGCTGGCAGCCTGCAGACAGTAGGGAGAGCGTGAGGTACAGACAAGGTGCCTTCACAGATACGTCACGCCCTGGCAACCCTGGAATTCCTTAGCAGCACAAAGACTACCGTAACGCGTGGGTGTATGTCCAAGGCTTCTCCCGGGCCCCAAAACACCCCTCCTATCCAAAGCCGCACCTCACTCGCGTCACTGCTGTCAACATTTGTGTGCGCAAAGCTTTCCTATAAAAGCCTACAATGCCAAATTAACCTCCTAAATTATACATTCAGTCCAAACATATGGAGTTGAGGGATGAGTCCTCCATTAGACAGTAATGGAACCTACTCACCTCTAATCTTTTATAGCAGTCTGCAATGAACTTCTTGTGCAGCGACACAGAGTCCTACACAGAAAGACAAACGGGCGCGGTTATAAGGCGGCTCTGGCTGCGCGGGTCTGCGCCGCGTCGCCCCGCGATGTGCGGTCGCCTCACCTTCTTCATTTTCGGATTGAGGTTGATGTAGCTGTAGGTGATGATGAGCTGGATTGCTTCGTTGGCGATCTCTTCGTCGGGAGACTCCATGGCGATGCGCCAGATAAAGTCCATCCCTGCCAGGTCCAGGCGCTCCACACACTGCACAATAGAAGGACAAGAGAGGAGAACTGAGGTCATTCTGCAGACGGGTATTGCTTTCCATCTGACAGGCAGGTATCGCACTAATCTATTTTGCAGATATGAAACGATACAAAACTAATTCTTTAAACCTTGTGTGATTTTCACACTCTCAAAAAAATATCTGCATATCGCCAAGCGCATATTCACTTTAGGCTACAAACAAAAAAGAGTTACAAGTATGGAGAAAAAAAAAAGTGGTTTAACCTACTTCACCTACGAGCTTCATTAAAAATTTTGCTTTCTGATATGGTTGACTATATATGAATATTATATTCATAAACCAGATTAGACACGGTGAGGTTTGGTATAAGGTCTGTCCTTTCCTTTGTGAGAATGAGAGGGGCAGATATATCCAACATATGTCCAACAGGAAGAGAGGAGACGGGGTAACGGAAGTGTAGAATAGATCATGGCTGCTGCAGAGTAGCTGCATAGTACAGGCTTGTAATTTGAGGCTCACTGTGGTTACACTGTGTAGCACAGCACTCGGTAATGTGACAAATGACAGTGCATGTCCTTATCAGAGCAAACAATGGACAGCCTTATTTTATTTTAAGTCAAAGTTTCCAAAACTGGGTAACTGACTGAAAATTGGCGGCAAATGGGAACCATGTCAAGTGACGCTATACCAGCAGACACTGAGTTGACCCGCAAAGTGACGCATACGATTCCCTTACTGAAGTGTTATAACTCTCATTCTGCTCCTACAGCCATGCACGGAAGGAACACATTTTTATTAGGGGTGTAACGGTTCTGAAACCAAGACCGAAACCGTGATACAAACGTCCACGGTCCTGTATCGCGGTTCTGGAAGACGGAACCGCGACACACCCCTCCCCCAACCCCAACCCGCTGCCACCACTGCAGGTGCAGCCTGTTGAGCTCTCATTACATTACTACTAATGTACGAAAGATCATTTTTCATTTCACAATTAACACTATAACACATGTAAATCTCGAAATTATTATTCTATTTAAAGTTAGGGCAAGCTGCAGGGTTTTTCCTGGCAGAGAAATGGGTTTTGGCGGTACCAATGCGAGCGCACGCAGTGCATGAGTAGCAACATTTTTAGCATTCATTTTACCGTAAATATGTTTTTGGAGTACAAAGAGCCCATGTAGGCTTTGGTTGTAAAGTACCAGTAGGGTTGTGTTTAGGAGTTAGGTTTTAGAAATCAAAGGTCCTTGAAGCTTTTTGAATATTTTAATATTACACCATTTAGGCTATTTTGATAGCGCACAAATAGAAAAATAAATAAACAACACTCTAAAACAGAAATAATGTAGCTACACGTTTTTTTAATTTAAAATTTTTTTTTTTAAACATACTAAAACTCAATTTTTGTTTTAATATGACAACAGCAACGTAGACTATTTCAGCCCTAAATGCGATAGGAAATGTCGACTTGGTGGTATGGGACTTTGGCAAAACGTAACAAGATAAACTCTTCAGGGTTAATCATAACACAGTGGTAGCCTACCTGCATATAGCCTACAGGTAAGATATTTGGTTTCATTAACATATTTATGGGCTAGCTACGAGAGATTTTGGAGGAAAAAACCGAAAGTGCATCAGGTAGCCTACTGTATAGTAGCCTACTGTAAGCAATGGAAAACGCCGAATGCGTAGGCCTATTTGTACAACGTCTTAAAAAATATATTGTTTCTAGCTATAGGCTACTGAACATGATTTTCTTGTAAACGGTGCATTTTACAGTCTGTGGCTGTGGCAAGACAAGGGCCGTAAGCGCTTTGGGCTATTAACAGCACCCTCTGATTTCATTGCACTGTCTGTAGTATCAATCCTGGGGTTTTCTTAAAGCTGTAATAGTTTATAATTTAAGACAAACATGAATAGGATACTGTAATTGAGACCGATAAGTCTGACACTATAGTTATGGGGCGCCAATGTGGATCGGGTTAAAGCTTTTACCTTTTCAGAAGTTAGGCCCTTAAAAGGTAGCCTAATTCAAAATTGGAGCGTGTTCCGTCCAACTCGCTGCCCACGCTATGTCTTTCTACCGAGTCGCACTCGAGCCGCATTTCTATAGGCTACAGTCATAGAGCGTATATAGAACTGGAGAGGCGGGAGGAGCCAGGAGTTGCAGCAAACAATATGGCGTCCAACATGAAAAAGTTGAACGAAATGTAATTACGATACAGTGTAAAGTAGTTGGTGCGAGCAGTGTGCCCATGGAGTTCAGTGATTCAGTCAGAGATGTTTTCAGTTAATCAGTTCAATCAATGTTTTTTGTCTGAGGCCGCTGCAATAAAGTTTATACATACATATTTTGAGGGCAGTGTATTGTTTGAAATATGATTTACAATATGTTGTTCGTATACTTGTCAGTTGGTTTAGAACGAGGTAGCAGATATAATAACGGTTGTAAACCTCAAAAATCGATCCAACTCTGTTCGCTATTTCTGTTCGCTACCATGAACGTTAGTTGGATAAAAAAAAAAACTGGCGGCAAATGAATCCCCTAGCTCCCTTCACATATTTCCTTTTGAGAATAGAAGAAGAGTAAAATGTCAAATCTATAATACTGGTTGCCTTTTTTTACTCGTTGCTTTTGCAAATGCAAATGTCTAGTAATGCATTAATGAGATAGAAAATAGCCCTTTCTAGTATATAATGAGTCCCTATTTGATAAATAACAAATGTTTTATTTTGAAAAAGAAAAAAAAAAAGATAGCTTATTTGTTTTACATTCATAGTCTATGTACAACAATTAAATTTATCCAAGCTCTGTTCTATTTTTGAAACAACATAGGCTATATTTTTTATTCAAAACTATTATGTGTCCATTAAAATATTGTTTTGCATTAATAGGTGTTAAACTCTTATCTTTTATTTAATATTTCATAAATAACAAGTTATTTGTTCAGGAACGTTCTTTATAAATACAAAATATTGTTATACTGATGTGGTGTTGCAAAGTAAGTAGGCTATAAGGGCGGCAGTGTAGTATAATGGTTAAGGAACTGGCCTTGCAACTGAAAGGTTGCGGGTTCGATTCCCAGGTAGGACACTGCTGTTGTACCCTTGAGCAAGGTACTTAACCTGAATCGCTTCAGTATATATCCAGCTGTATAAATGGATAATAATACGTAAAAGAAATGCTAAAAAGTTGTGTAAGTCGCTCTGGATAAGAGCAGCTGCTAAATGCCTGTAATGTAATGCTATATGTATTTTTGTTGTTAGTTTAGGGCAGTATGAGCTTAATGTATGCTGCTTTGTGATCTAGGAGAAACTGATTTCTTGAGCAACTGAAGGAATCTCTTTGCCTATATATATTCTTTCTTTTTAAAAATCATAATTTCTAGCTCATTGATTTGTAAATGAAATAGGCCTAAATGAAGCCTTTCCCTTTCCTTTTTTGATATTTTACTTCCCGTTTCCTTTTGCCTGTAACACGCATTAACATAGTCACACAATCATTTAAATTAATTCATATTAGATATTCAAGTGTATTAATGATTAAATAGTTTTGATAGGGTCCCTTTTCCTAATCTGTGTGTAAATAAGGTCAAATAAATTCATATGTCTGACAAAAAGTTTTTGCATCTCAGGAGGGACTACTGTGCTCTGTCCTATGTGGTTAACCTTGTTTGTCAGCCCTGTTATAACAGAATTACCTGAGTGCCCTAAAACTTATAGCTAGCCATGTGGTGAAACAAATGGAAAGATAATTGCATTCATATCAGATTTTTATTACATTTTAACAGATTTTAAAATTTTACAAAACCCATGTTCTTTTCTGCATGAATTAAGCGTAACAGGGTTGATGAGTTGTACTTGTCCCCTTATGCCAAACCTCTTCTTGGACGCCGTCTTATCTATTTGAAGAAATATTGTCAATTCCTCAACGTTGTAACATTCTGTAATGGGGCGTGGCGTGTGAGGTAGGAGGAGCCAAACGCAGCAAGGAGATTCTTAAAGCCCTAGGGCCACTAAGGCGAGAAACCCCGCAGTTAAGGGAGGAGACAAGACAGGGAACACACACACACCAAAGCTACTGACCGGCTTACTGTGACACACCAATGAGTAGAGGCGCAAACGCCAGGTTTCAGCAAGAAAACCAAACAAGGCTAATGGAACAAAGCACAGGGCTCCCATACTTCTACGAGCAAGGTGACAGAAGAAAGAGCCAGAAATAATAAGCGCCCTGTCTCGGCAACGAGACGCATAAGAACAGGCGAGTAGCATGGTGGCACAAACACACAGCAAACGTACCGAAGCTACGAACCGGCACACTGTAACACGCAAATGAGTAGAAGCACAAACGCCTGGTTTCACAGCAAGAAAACCAAACAAGGCGAAAGGGAACAAAGAACTGCTACCCTATACTTCTACGAGCTAAGTAACTAAAAGGCCAGCAATAATAAACGCCCTGCCTCAGTAATGAAAGAACGTTAGAATAGGCGAGTAGCATAAATGGTACACATAAAACACACAGCCAACAAACACTGAAAACTAATAAGAATTAGTATACGAGGAGGCGAAAAGGAACGGAGATCTAACGTTCCAAGGCAACTCTAAGAGACTCGCAGTCAAACGCAAACATGTCCACAACATCGCCCAAGCTCCAAATAAGGAGAGACACACCCGGAGAACGAACAGAACAACAGTTCCGAACAAAATCGTCCCGCAGGTAAAAAGGACGAACAGGACAACTGCACCAAAAGACCAACGCAAACTTAATAGAGAATAGCACGCACTGCCTCTCAATATAATACAAAAACCCTGACTCACAACAAAGGGGAACGTAGTCCACGAGAAGGAGACAAAACAGGGAACAAACGTACCAAAGCTACTAACCAGCTCACTGTAACACGGAAATGAGTAGAAGCTGAAACGCCAGGTCTCTCAGTAAGAAAACCAAAAACTACTCGTCTCCTAGTACTGACATATTGAAGGCGACTAGTACAATATATATCGCCATCCGCAAGGCCATATTGCACCCAAAAAATTCATTCGGATATGATTTTATTTGCCGTTTTGTCAATTATTGTCATTTTGGCGGTCCGTGAAATAATTTGCTATGTAGGAAAAACCCTGAGCTGTATATTTTGTAAATATTACACATTACACAAACAAAACAAAACAAACCGAGGTATGAACTGAACTGTGGATTTGGAGAATCGTTACTCCCCTAATTTTTATACCAGCAATCTTTCAATTACGCAGGTATATACACCGATTTGCACAACGCAAGTATACACCGATCTGCACAACACACAAAATCAAGGTGATTTTGAAAATTTCATCCATGTTGCTGGTAGAAAAGCATTCCATTGCATATAAAAGAGACAACAGCTCATATATTCACCACACAGGTTATTTCAATGGGTAACTGACTGAATGCGGTGGTTTTATCCAAGAGGGCAGTTTTTAAATAAAAATAAAAAAACATTCTTTCCCTTTGATGGGATTTGTGTACTGGAGCGATGATGGAGAAGAATTTGAAGTGCATAATGGCCTGCTGCTGAACGCTACATATGTGAAACGTGACTCGCCCACTCGATCTTCATTAGTTCAGCAGCAGAATATAATGAGAACCACTGGTTCCTCAAAAACAAATAAAGTCCAAAGCTACACATGAATGAATTTGAATGATGTCCGCGGTGTGGCTTTCCCTGTGGCAGCTGCATGGTTACACTGACTACATCCCCTGGTTTAAGCTTATCCTAGTTTTTAAATGGGAAAATGCAGTTGAAAAACACCGTAGTTACACCATAATTTACATCATTATTTATGCATTTATTCTGCAACACCTGTAACCCACGTATGCTGGATGGTAGCTGTACACTATAGAATATCAAGGCGCCGGCTCCATGAAATAGGATTAAATTACATTTTAAATACAACACACTATAAATGTTAATTAGCTCGGTGAAGTGACAGATTGCTGTCCATCAGCGCAGTAATGCAAAGAAAGTTTATCAAGGAAATAAAATAATGGGCATAAAAAATGGGCAATTATTCACTGTGTATTCAATAGCTGTTTGGCACTGTGGGTGGATGATGACAACACAGCTATAAAAAGAGATTTGAGAATTTCTTACGGCCTCATGCATGACTCATCCTGGCAAATTTACCACATTTCCACAACCTGAGGGGTGAAATACTTAATGCTTTCTGTCTGTAAGAGCCCATCACAGGCAATTAAAATGTGTTCCTCATCAGAGCTAAAAGTAAGACTGTGGCTGCAGGACCGATGGGTTACGTACCAGCTGAGTTCCTTGTCGTTTCAGTCGGTGGTCACTGAGGTTCACGTTCTCAAAGAAGGTCTTGAAAAGGTTGAACCCTAATGAAACGACACAGATGCCGTTTTAGATCATCATCACAAAATGAGTCAGGCAAGACCTCTGTTTGAGCCCATTCTTCAGCCGTGACTGGACCGCTGAGCGGTACGTGACGCTGTGCAAAATGAATGCCCAAACGAGAGACAGCAGGACTGTGCTGCGGATTCAGAGGTGATCCACTCCCTCGGTTTGGGCTACAATGACCTGTGTGGGCACTTCCTCACCGTTCATGGTGATCTCATAAGGCTCCAGCTTCAGGATCTTCTCCTTGAAGAGCTGCTGCTGCACGTCACTCTCCAGGTCGTGTTGCCCCTTGGTGAACCACTCAAAGCACATCTACAAAGAGCGGGAAAAAGCCAACAGTCAAGCGCTCAAACAGTCAGGCAAAAGGCAAATACAAGTGAACTTGTATTCGCCAACGGCGAACCATCTCTTCTAAAAGCGTGACCGCTGTATCGCGCTGGGAGAAGGGTGGAAGTCAAATTTGGTGCATTACCTCTCTGTCCAGTTCACAGACATCCATCCCAGAAACAAGGCACTCCCACACCTCTTTGGCCCTGTTCCACACCAGGTACAAACTGGCCTCCTGCAGGAAGAAGGCCAGGAACTTGAGGTGGCCCTCCAGATACTGCAGGGGAAGAGACAGAGCAGGAGTCAGCACGTCAACACTGGCAGCCGCACGAAAGCTGAGCCAATCGATAACTCTGGGGACTGTTGTACGGGGGAAAAAAAGATCAATGATCTTTATAAAAAGCATAAATCTCACTTCAGTTCGAATAAATTATTCAATTCACAAGAGACCAGGACCGAGGACAGAAGGTGTAACAGAGCTTAAAAATGGCAGGGGAAGAAGCGCACTGCGCCAGTATCAGATAACCGGAGGCCGTTGCTTTGAGGGACCGTCCGGTGACACACAGTCTCTACCTCTTGGTAAGAGTATCGGCCATCCACAAGCGTGGACCCGGAAAGTCCTCCCTGACCGGCAACAGACACGGCCAGCCGATGGCAGGACACCAGGCTCCCTGTGATCAGCTTGACAATCTCAAAGTTCTTCTTCAGGTCCTGGATGATGCTCTGCTGAGCAGAAACACAAGGAGTCTATGAGGTCACTGTTCTCTATGGGCCATTAACACAACATACAAACCTGAAAATATCTAAAAGGCTAAATTCAACTAAGCTAAATCACCACTGTGAAGATAAAGGAGTTAGAGAGCATTGGTTTAGTATTGCAAGTGTACACACATTGGTTCAGTATTTCAAAAGTAGAGTGCAGAGTTTTATCATATTTGTGCAATACTGTAAACGTTAAATGCAAAGCTTCAACATATGGGTTCAGTACTATAAAAGATTTGATTGCCATTCGGTATTGTAAAAGTAGACTGGTTTTTAATGGTTATGTAAACTACAGATCTTTAACCTATTGGTTCGGTATTGTAAAACTAGACTGCAGAGTGGTAACATATTGGCTGAGTACTAGTATCCTAAACCTGTGGAGCTGACTGGGAACTAACCTTGTCCTGTTTTTGGTAGGTCTGCTTGATGAATGAGCGGGTGATCTCATGGAGCTGGCGCAGTGCTGGCACTACCCACACAGCCTGTGGGTTACTCTGCTGTGAGGACTACACACACACACACACACACACGCAAACACACGCACACGCGCACGCGCACACACACACACACACACACACGCAAACACACGCACACGCGCACGCGCACACACACACACACACACACACACACACACACGCAAACACACGCACACGCGCACGCGCACACACACACACACACACACACACACACACGCGCACACACAGACAAACAGACACACACAATTAGGAAGGATGCCCAATCACCACTGCAAACAAACCCTGAACATACACTTAAACATACATGACAGCTTTTAAAGGTGTGAATTGAATCATGCATGTCAGAATGATGACTTAATTTAGACAGATTTTTATTGCAGTATGAGAAATGCAGATGAATTCTTCCTATGAATCAGAAATATTGCCAACTGCACATACTGGGTCTACTATATATATATATATATATATATATATAGAGAGAGATAGATAGAAGTCATCATGGATCCTTTAATTGAGTGAATCAAAGGAACCATTAATCACAGACCTGAATAATTAAATTTTGTTTAAGGTACTTCTCATTTCACACCAGCAAACTCAGTCATTTTGGGAATCGACCCAATAGATATCATCCTTCCCTTGGGTCATATCGCTACATCATCATCTGAAAACGTTACTGTTAAACACAATATAAACCACTGCTTTGGCTCCAGTCATATCAAATCAAACCTTTAAAATATCCCCATATGTATGGTTAAATATACCAAAGAGTACAGTCATGGTTACATAGGATTCACAAAATTGTTAATGGAAAGCAGGAAGCACCGACTGGAACAGCCATCTGCCCCAGCACCAAAACAAGAAGCAAGAGTTTATCTTCCACAGTAAGCGGTGAGTAACTCACCCGTTCTCATCTTTAGCCAAGGAAACAATACCACACATACACTTGCAACCACCATAACCGTGTTGTGGCGGAAATAAAAAATAGACAGCTTCACAGCTTAACCTGCACCCAACATCTCAACATTTCGGAAAGCAAAGATGCATGTTGCCGCACCACTGGAATGTAAACCATGGTCAATCAAGAAAAGGTGATATTATGAGAAAGGCACCAATCATATGCCCGCGGTGTGATTAAGCCTCATTTTCCAGTCTGAAGGAGGTTGTAGTAAGATTGGAAGTGAGTGGTGATTGGTCAAGGTTACGGGCCGAGGGAAACCCAGGGCGTTTCTTACTTTGGACACTGAGCTCGATTTCTTCTTGCCCCAGGTGCCAGTTAGAAAAGAGACTTGTGTCTCGCTGGAAGATTTTGTGTCCTCTTGTATTAGTATCTAAAAACATACAACTTCAATTTCATTCAAAGTGCTACCTCTATGCATGAAACACACAGTGGCGGCGAGTGAAGCAACCGCAGTCAGTCAGTTCTGCAGAAGCAAGAGGCAGGGGGAGGGGGGGGGGGGGGGGGGGGGGGGAAGAGCCGAACGGGGCTTCCTAGCTTCACTCCGAAAGCCACGCTGCCGTACACGACTGACCGCACGGACAATTGAGGCTTATCTGTTGCCTCGGAAAGAGAGCGAGCGTTCATCTTCCGAAGCAGACAAAGTGGCCACTCAGGCGGTGGGCTTTCCTCCGCAGACCGCAGGACTGCAAATGCCGCTTAGAAAAAGCACAAAGCAGGAAGTGTTCCTCAGGAAAGAGTGACAGCTTTAGTATTCAGTGGATGTTCCACAGACGGAAGGAGGGAGAGGGAGGGGGGGAGGGGGGGGGGGGGGGGTAGATAAGCTCGGCTTTGGCAGCCACACACTCACCAGGAAGGATGCGGGAGGGATCAGTTTGATCACACACACACACACAACTTATATTCGTATAATATAATCAGGTATTGATCAAATGCTTGTTACGAGTTGAAATGTACATTTGTGCATGTAGGCCTATTTCAGACAGAGTTTTACATTAAATCTTTCACTACCTGCTAATTTTTTTTAAACATCCTCCGGGGACACAAGGTTCCCGATTTTAATACTGAAGTCACTATTCTCTGAGCTGAATGCAGCAGGCTTTTTTCTGCCCCAGCCTCAAAAGATAAACCGCACACTGGCTTGCATCCACAGAGCGTTTACTTTGCTGCATAAATTAATCTGAAACATTTATCTGATTTTCAATTTAGATCTCTGGGAAAAGTGGCCCCAATTCAATTTATTTTCCTCTTGTAAAATTTCCAAATATTTGTCTAAAACATAAGCTTCAGGGTATGCGGGGATATAAAAAAAAAAGAAAAAAAAAAGCTAACCAATATACTTTATATTTTAAAGACATAAATTTAAAAATAGCTTTTTGGTGGTGATCCATGTCAAGATATTAACGAGAATGTACTCAGCCCTTAATCTGTAGACATCCCCTGGGGTCTGAAGCTCATGGCTCACCTTCTTAATGTCCTCAATGCACTTGATGATGTAGTTCCTCTTGACGGTCTCCTTGACAGCGTAGGCGTCGCTAAGGATGGTGAGATGCTCCTCCAAGGCCTGCTGCACCAAGTTAATGGGCAACATGGGCAGGTGTGCTAGCTCCCAGAGCACCTCCAGCACCTGTGACCACACATACGCGCACACACACGCACGCACACAGACACACAGACACACACACACACAAGCAAGAATCCACAGAGGAAAAGAGCATAATTAAACAATGCTTATTGATAATACACAAGGAAGAACTGTAAGGATAATTATTTCAAAAACACACAAATAGTAACTGCTCTGGAAACAGTATCAGATGCAGACAAAAACAAATAGAACATGCAGACACATGCAGGCATACCTAGACATGTACACATGCACACACACAGACACACACACACACACACAGACACACACCCACCTTGCCCGTCGTGGCCTCAGAGCGAGCCTCGCGGCCGATCCTCCCAATCAGGCTCAATAGTTTCTGTCGAACGCGGTCACTCTCCACCTCCCAGCTCTACAGAATATACACAAATGTCAAAGCTCGGTTTCCCTGTAATCTTCTATAACAGGGGTGTTCCATTTAATCTGAAAAGGGCTGGTGTTGGTTAAAGTTTCTGTTTTAGCCCAGCACTACAACGCTTGATTGAACTACATAACTAATCATGGTCTTCAATCAAGAATTTGATAAATCGGGTGTCTTAGTGCTGGGCTAGAACAAAAACCTACACCCACACTGGCCCTTTTCGGATAAGATTGGACACGCCCGCTCTATACTGTCAACAGTCAAAGTCAAGGTAGTGGTTTGATTAGTGAGGAAAGGCTGTAGATTAGTCATTTTTCAAAGGGTTCCATAAAGTACAACTTTCTCGTGAGCTCTGAAAATGGAAAGAAATCAGAAAAATAATCAAAACGATTGCACAATTGTGACAGACTTGGTGAAAAATGACCTGTCATTATAGGATTTTTCTCAACTGAAATGTATGATACTTCTTTGTAGAGCACTGGAACAAGACATTTGTAATTATATTCTCCTGAAAAACTCAATATGAACTGTTCCAAACTAGTCAACACAAGATTTTAATTAAATATAATAAATGCTGATAAACAGTAGAAGGGACTGTTATAATTATCAGTCACACATCTAAATTA
Organism: Synaphobranchus kaupii; assembly: GCA_029718625.1. Classification (NCBI taxonomy): domain Eukaryota; kingdom Metazoa; phylum Chordata; class Actinopteri; order Anguilliformes; family Synaphobranchidae; genus Synaphobranchus; species Synaphobranchus kaupii. The sequence goes on along the minus strand of CM056377.1, from coordinate 103,658,107 downwards.
TGCTCTTCTTGTATGCACATTTACACTAATACATGTGTGAACTGCCAAATGTTTTACATCATATAAAAAAAGGCTTGAATGCAATATTCAATTCAATTTTATCTGTATGGCGCTTTTTACAGAGAACTGCCACAAAGACGCTGTACAGAGAAACGCTTTAACCCTATTTACTTTGGCCCTTTTGAGGCAATGTCCTCCTGGTTTCTACTAGTTTTATTTAAATGTCAATATCTAAAAAAATATTCCCTGCAAAATCCATGGTTTTAAGTTTGAACTGAAGAAGAAGCTGTATCATTCAGAAATTTGCTACAGAATACATTTATTTCAGAATAGTCACATACAGTATATATATAATAACCATAACATACGTCGCCTAATGTATTTAAATACGTTTAAAAAAGAACGTACGAAAGCGCGTGTGTATTCACACAAGTACAGCAACTTATTTCAGCCCTCAGTGCGAGGGGTGGTCACTGCGGAAATGTCGACTGTACGGGACTTTGGCGAAATATAACAAGATAAACTCTTCAGGGTTCATGAGAAAACAGCTGTAGCTGAATATACTGGTAAGTACTTGGTTTCTTAAACATATTTATACGAGAGATTTTGGAGCAAAAACTGAGGTGTCTTCTAAACCGAAAGTGGATCAGGTACTGTATATAGTACAGTAAGCAAGGGAAAACGGCGAATACTCATTTGTACAACGTTTTAAAAAAATATTATTGTTTCTGTACGTCAACATGATTTTCTTAGCGTGTATAAACGGTGCATTTGATGCATTTTACAGTCTGTGGCTGTAGCCAGAGGAAGGTCGTAAGTGCTGTGGGATACTAATAGCACCCTCCTAATTTATTGCACGGCAGTGTAACTGGAGAAGCTGCGGTTTTCGCAAGAGGCTACCCTTTAAAAAAATACTGCGTCAAAATTTTCGGGGTTTTCTTAAAGCTGTAGTTTATATTTTCAGATGAACATGAATACTGTAACTGAGTCGCATGCGTCTCAAATACTAGGGGTGAAGTCTATAGGGTTAATATATGTTAAAATCATTAAAGGTGCATTATTCCGAATTTTTACCTTGAAAATATTATAAAATAACCCACGCTCAGTAATATCTACGATGCACTGGCAATCTCTGTCTGTGCACATCCGTGTTCCTGAGATTGTATCTATTATTCCAAGATGGGTTCGAGACGTTTCTGGGCACGACACGCTGTGTGGGGAGGGGTGGGTGTGGCTACAGAGCCTGTGGGCTGACATCAGGTTTCAGCGGAGCCTTAGCTCGCTACTGCAATGGCAGAGGTGAAGAAACACGAGTACAGCGAAGCCGAACAACAAGCCGACAGGGCGCGTTCAAGAAGCAACCTAGGATTTAGCAAGAGGATGAAAAGCGAAGGGGAGTTGGCGGTTTTTCTGTTGGACCTGTAAGTTGGTATCCAGCTAGCTACGTTAGGTAGCCAGGCGGCTGAATTCGGATACTTTGAGCGGGCGGGTTGAGGATGGAGGAGGAGACTTCATTGAATGTAAACACTGGACCACAGGAAGGCAAAAAATCCTGTATAGTGCACCTTTAAGGTGAGAGATTTCGGTGACACCTTAAAATGGACCCGAGGAGGAACAACCTTGAACATACCTTCTGGATGAGGACAAACAGATGGCTGAGCTGGTCGAAGTTGAACTTGACCGCTGCGGCCCGCGATGATGGTGTGGATGTTCTCAATCACTGTGGAGGACTGTCCCGCCTGGGCACAGGAGAGGGGCACACTGTCACCGAGTGGAAGCCCACCAACCTAACCGCATACCGTACTGGAGCCAGTCCTCAAAACGTCACAGTGCTGCGAGCTACCGCTCATATTTCCAGCCAGCGCAATGGACTACATGAGACAGTAACTGAGGAAAATACTGCAATGTAACCATGGCTACACAGATAAAAAGGTCAATGCTCCTTTAACCCATTCAAAGGAGGGGAACTGTCAGTGTCAGCTTCCACTCGATTCTTTATGTCAGTTCCTGTCTGAATAAGCTGGGCTCATTTATCAAGCACACCCCTGCCTTCATATGGTTTCAATTTACTAATAATGTCCAATGCCTTTACTTTACATCTGTTGAAATTTAAATGAGCTCGGTCTCACTGGATATGAAGTCAAACCCAGACCTTTGTAGAGCTGTGTTTATTATTCATGTTACTGTGTGCCTCTGCGGAGACAAAGACACAAACAGCACATTAGAGTAAAAGGAAGAATTCAGTCGAGCATGAGAAGACAACAATCAGAGAGATGCTGTCAACCGCTTCGTCTGACACTTACAAAGTTCCTAAATAGCTTTTGATTACACTTACTAGAAGGGAATAGACAACAAGGCTGCAGCGTTAGAAGGCATGAGCTATTTCATTATCCCACTCACAGCACGGGCTCCAGAGAGGGAGAAGGTAAGAATCTGAAACTGGCAAAGAGCCAGGTGCTATCAATCAATTAAAACCGCAATTCCCAAAGCTGTTCCTGGAAATTGTTGGGAATCCACAACTCTGGGGGAACTCCTTTGAAGTAGCAGACATGTACTTTGATTTATTTTCCCTTGAATGGATTTGAGGTTTCTATGTTTTCAACACCAACCACCATTGGTGACCTATCACAGGTCCTGGCCCACTTCTCTGAACTTAACACAACACAAGCTCTCAAACCAGACACAAAACTGCATTTGCCCCTGAAACCGAACTGAGGGGCTGAGCGGTGCACTAAACCTTTATATGAGGCAACATTAGGAATCGCTTGGTTTATGAAAAACAAATTAAAATAGCAAAAAGCAGAGCAAACTAGCACATAGGCTACTACGAAACAATAGCGTAGACGGGCATTTCATTTATGCGGTCTGGCTAACCTCTTTAGCACATGACAATTCACAGGATTTGGCTGCTTTCAGGCCCTCTTACTTTGACTTAGCCATTTATTTACAGCAGCCAGGCCTGAGTACTGTCATTCTGTAGAGATACAGACCTGTATTCTCCAGATTTTGGAGAGCTCGTCCAGGGAGAGTTTGCTGCCAAGGAGCTCAATGATTCCCTTTATTCGGTCACAGTACTGCGCCTGGTCAATATTACCTAAAATACACAGAGAGAGCACAAACGAGGAGAGGGACAAATTGAAAAGGAAAAGAAGAAAATGGTAAAAAGAGGATGAACTAAAGAAACTCCTTTGCTTTGACATCACTGAATACAGCTCTACAATGCTGTATTCCTCTGAATGTTAGAGAGAAGAACTCTAATCCCAGTCATCCCCAGTCCTATAAAAGGCTACGGAAATAACAGCACTTGTATAGTGATGCTGCTGTGAGGAAAAAGTCCTTCAGTTACAGTCAAACAATTGAATAATAATACACTAGGGACACTAAGATTATCATCAAAAAACAAATAATACAAGCATAATATTTTACACCATAAATTTACACAGGAAAGATGTGTTTATTGTCATTTATTTTTAGAATGAATATGGAAATATGTAAGACAAATGAAAGTCCTAGTCTCAAAAGTTTAATATTACCTTCAAGGGCTATTGACAGAACTGAGTTTTCCACCAGCCAATCCAGAAGTCGGTCAGTGTCTATGGCGTTTTTCACCGTCTTGGACACAGTGCTTTCCTCTATCAACTTTGTCACCTGCAATACAGATAAAAAGCGATTACATTTATCTGGGGAAAATATTCTTTTCACTGCTATTAAAATAAATAAAACGTTGAATTCCAACGTAATCACTGGTGATTACAGTTTTCCACACGCTCTGTCTGCTACTTCATTGGACAAATTTACCTAGCTGACTGGACACACACACACACACACACACACACACACACACACACACACACACACACAATCATGCCTATCACACTGGCCTGGGCGTGGAGACAGGAGAAACTGTGGGTTTGTATACCGTCCCTGACCTCTTTGAGGGAGTTCATTTTGGCGCTGAAGTGCGGCGTCTTCAGCATGCGGAGCAGGATGTCCAGCCGCAGGTGGTCCACCACGGAGACCAGCTCCCGCTGGAACCTCATGCAAAGCAGCTTGATGGCCGAGAGTAGATCGGGGATACTGACCAGCCGCTGCGCACAAACAAGACACGGCCACCACAATCACATGATCACTAAGCAGGAAGTAAGCCAGGGCCCACAGTACTATACAACAAAGTTTAGTTTGCTACATTAGTTATAAAAAAAAAAACAAATTAAAAAAAAAACAAATTAAAAAAAAAACATAGTTTAATGTAAATATTATGTTCTGTTATTAACAAGGAAAATAGGGATTCTACCAGCATTACTTACATAGTCCCATTAAAAATAGTCAGTGGACATGACGTTACTACAGTACCTTGTCTTTCAGGTCTTTCTCCTCCAGGTTCTGCACGTAGGTGATCATCTTGTGGATGACGGGATCTAGCATGGGCTGCGGGCAGATCACAAATCAGTGCGCTGATCTCTCCACTGGTCGCCATGTTGACTCCTACGCCATCACACAGCAGCAATCGCACCATTGGCCATAACAAACACGGTCCTGCACTCACCTGGACCAGGCTGGAGTTGAGGTACTCAGCACATACTCCAAGGGGCTGGACCAGGGCAGACACACTCTGCAGAGACAAACAGCCACACAATGACACACAGTTCAGCCAGGGCCCTTTCAGTCAGTACAAACCACAGCACACTCAATACTAAAACTAAAACAGCAAGAAGTCTTTGTTCAAAAGGGTAGTTCTGATGTACACTGACCTACAGGCACAGTGAGGCAATTTCTGGGTTGTGTCAGGAGCGAGCCTATGCGGTAACCCACCAGACCAGGCTACATCGATGACACTACAGCCTACATTTTCTCTACATCACAATCCAATAATCACACTCGGGTAAAATATTTGTTTTCTGAACGAAACAGTATGTAAGCCTATGTGTCTCAAGGCCCAGTCAAAGGGTACAGGGCAAGAGGTGACATCTTTGCGAGAGGGCAGCGTCACACCTGCTTCCCAGAAGGCCTAATGATTGAGCGGGGAGGAGTCATGGGCCACCCGTGTCAAATTCCACACATTTTTGTAAACAGTTGAACTCACACGGTTTACATGTCCCATTTTGGTTTTTGGTATGCTGGCTGAAATCATTCATTTGTTCCTCTCGGAAGACAAATGCATAACTAGAAAAATCAAGGCCACTAACACTACTGAGAGGGCCGCTAGGCTAAAAAAAAAAAAAAATGCAGTTATCTGAAACTTATAATTTGGTCTGGTAAATCTTTATTCCTGACGAGTGAATAGACCAAAGCACGATAAAGTATATTTAGAAATAAAGCAGTCTGTGGTTTAGAAGAAAAATCAGGCCAGTACATAATAATTCAGGATAGTTGATTATCTCAGTGTTTAAACTGCTCAAATAGAACACAGTTAACGCTCCAACTGCATAACTGCGTGATAGCTCATTGGAGCGGTGGTTAAGCTATTTTGTGCCTTTTCTGACAACTGTGTGCAAACCCATTAAGCGACGGGCCTGCTTACTTTCTCTTGAGCTCAGTCTCTAATTGCTTCCCTTTCAGCAAATGACTGAGAAAAGGCAGCTGGCTAACGCAGCAGCTAGCTAAAACAGAATTGCACAGAATCTGCCAGAACACTTCTTAAATAACCGGCATGTGCTTTACTTAATGATCAAATGAAGCTCGTCAAGCTTTTGTAACATTTTGGTCACTGTGGGTAACAGAATACTGTTTGAAACGCAACATTACTGCAATCTCAGAAGTCCCTCATTTGAGTTCCATGGAAGATGATGCATTGTGGAAGGAATGCGTTAGCTTTCAGTTCGGCATCTGCTTCACGAAATAAGACTTTAGTGAGGGATTTTAAGTGTTAATTGCAGCTTTATAGATAGGCACAGAAGACACATCTAAGCAGGAACACTTTGCATAATTATGGTTAAGTGCAGTGCAAACTGCCAAAGCATAAATTAGACTTACAAATATAAATTAAGTGGTGTCACTACACTGAACAGTTAACCTCAAGCATCCACACCTTCCTGTTAAATACATAAACCCAAACGTGGTCAAATTCAAAATACAGTTTCCTTGCGAGAGTGCAAAGGTAAACCGAAAGCCTTGTTGTAATAACTCACTATCCCGACCACATATCTCTACTTTTTATGCCGCCTCTAAAATTCCTCGCTTATATTCCCTGGGAATGGACAGAGATAAATGCACTCATTAAGCACAAGTTGTAGCGTACGTGTGCGAGTGCGTTACGAATGAGCAGGGTGACTCTCTGTGAGGGCTCAGGAGAAACGCATCTAGCCCAGTATCGTGGAGCCGAACGGAAAATTGCCTTTCAAACTAAAGCCGCCTCGTGCAATTCCACCCACACTTAACTGCAGTTTCGCATACGCCGCTCGGTTCAAAGACGGGAGGTCGATCATAATTCCATCCGAACACTCAGGAACCGAAATCCTCCGTCGCATGCAAATTTCCCAAGCCTGACAGCGGTATTGAGCGAGGCCCACACAGCGGCGCTGAATCAAAGCCCGTGGCGGTCTCGGCAGAAGGCGCTTGTTAGAGGGATTTAAATGAGACGGCTCTCGAGCACACAGAGGGAGACAGAAGAGGAGTGTGACAGTAAGGAGCGAGCTCCTTCATCATGGCTCATTCAGCTCCAGTCAAAATCACAGTTCAGGTCTGCCGCTCACAATTCCAACAGGCTCTCCTCACTGCCTTGCTCCTATGAGGAGATGAAAAAAAATCACCCCCACATAAGCAGCCGCTGACATACGAGACGTGCTCGTTTTATCCGCCACAGGAAAGCTGCATCGCGACCGTCTCTCATTTCTGCGCCGTTTATTTACAAGGGGCCCCGGGAGGCACGGTAAACATGCTGCGCTACTGCTAAACACACATCCTGATCCGCAGAATTCATTTAATCTTTCTTCTAATAACCATACCCACCCACCCAACATTCCCCCACCCCACTCACACACTTTCACAAGCAGCGCGAGAAATACCAGCGGGAACCAAGCGGCACCTATGCCCCTCCTGAACCGTGCCCGTCAGTCAGCGCGGCCTGTCCCGACCCTCGTCCCGTCGCAGCAGGCCCCCCACTTACCCCGATTTCGACCTCCTCGGCGTTCAGCTTGGTCTGAATCGCGGTGAATCCTCCCATCTCGCCGAACTGGAAAAAAATAATTCAGCTCTCAAAACACGCGAAACACCGGCGCGGCAGGTGCAGCGCAAGGCATTAAAATGAGGCGAGGTGATGTTGGTTGAGATGTAAGCTCACCGCTCTGGCAAATGCGCCTCAACGGGAAGGCGTAGCAAATGAACGTGCGCAACATAAAGAGTTGTCTGAAACCGTAGCTGACCCGCGAGCTACAAGCTGCCTTACGGAGCGAATCAGCAAGCTTTTACAATACGTTAAAAACTATGATAATGAAGAGCTCGCAGCAACATCCTAAAAAAGTTCACGTTTACATTCCGGCTTTCCTGCTTCGGCAAGACGTCCAAGAGATGAGGTGTTAAGCAACATTGCCAAGATGTCCACCTATGACTCAGGGAGAGGGAGCAATGGGAAAGATGTGTAACTCCGGATGGTGTGATGTACGGAAGAGAAGAGGGGGGGAGGGAGAGGGATGTGCATGGGCAGCATTCTGTCAGAAGGGTGGACCACGTTGGGGGAGGGGAGGTGTGACAGGGGTGGAGGCTGGATATCGATCAAGATAGTGGGAGGCAGGGTATCTTGGCCCTGTGTGGAGAGTAAAAGGGAGTGTACAGGACTAGTTTGTAAAGTGGGTAATATGGAGTGGAGGACTTGTTTGTACACTGTGAGACAGGGTATAAGTGTGACTGAGAGCACTGAGCACTTGTTTGTACAGTGTGTAATACCGTTTAAAGAACCCTTCCAGAGCGTGAAAGGGAGAGTGTAGGATACTTACTCGGTTCACCAGGTCCACAAGCCAACCATGTGGCTCCTGCAAAAACAGAATACAGTTTTTACACTTTCTTCTTCTTTTACCCTAACCCCCCGCCCCGCATCCTTCACTTTCTCACTTCCTTCGGTTCAGTTTTGTATTTTACTCAAAGGCTGACCACATAAAGCTTTTTTGGAATAGGAATTTTAATGTAATGTCCACGAAACCCCATCCGATTAACAGTCTGCAGCCTCAAACAATCTAGTTCATTACAGTCTCTAAAATGTACAGCACTAGACATCCTTAACACTTTGACATCTGGATTGGGGTCAAGTCTGAATTGAACTGAGAGTTACAGAGAAATTATCTTTTCATTTGAATTGATACTGGTTGCAAGATACGGAATTTGAATTTCAATGAAAGGAAATTAATTGAATTAAAATAAATCCCAATGTCTAATTTATTGAATTTATCACTTCAATATAAATTAAATATTGTTTCAAGGACTATGTATACATTTAACTGAAATCATTTTTGAATACTGAACTGATCCCAACACTGATTTGACTTTTGACCAAAGGAAAGCCATGCATACATTTTCAAAGCTGAAAAAAAACAAAATCTGTACATATACCAATACAATGGTAATTTTCCCCAATAGGTTTTTACCCAATAATGGTACTAAAATAAATGGTCTTCTTGTTAGAACTAGCTTAGATTAGACACATTATCACAAAAAGCATGTGAACTTCGTCAGTCACTGGTCAAAACACGGTCCTGTTGCAAATTTGGTGCCTGCACTGGGCAGCAGCTTTGAGTCACACTCCCGCCCTGACTGCAAGCCAACAACAACTTCATTATGCAAGAGAGAATTATAGAAAACAGTGTTCCTCTTCCTTACCATACAGCTACATATCTCACAAAGCAGAACAATGACAAAGCAGGAAATATGGATCACTTGAAGGGTTGAAGGGACTTATGTTTCCATAAAGTGCAATAGGAAAATGAGTCAGGAGAAACAACCCTTAAAGTGATCCATCCATATCTACTGCATATCTGGCAGCAGAGTGATGGTTTGAGGCTCGTTTGATACCTCAGACCCTTGCTGAATTACAGCCATTTAGCCAACCATGGGTTCCATACTATCCACGTGTAATTTACAGCTTAATCTAGTCCCACCCCCAATTCCCATAGAGATCCATACAAATTATAGTATAGCTTGTAAGAGTACCTAAAAATAAGATATCAAGAGTCTTTTGATATCATTTTATACCCAGTCATGATAGCATCACCCGTTTACCTGTGGAATGTTCCAAACAGGTATTTTTTTAACTTCCCAGTCTTTTTTTTTTTTGCCCGTCAAACTTTTGCCCAACTTTTTTGCAATGTGTTGCAGGCATCAAATTCGGAATTAGCGTATATTTACAAAAATCAATAAAGTTGATAAGGTAAAACATTAAATACCTTTTCTTTGTACCATTTTCAATTAAATATATGTAAAAGAGAATTTACAAATCACTGCTTTTATGTGCATTTTACATACCTGTCCCAACTATTTGGGAATTGGGGTTTGTAAATAAATGCAACTTAAATCACAAACATAGTACAGGACACTACTTGGAAAATAACCCTGTGTCTGGTGGCTAGAAGTTAGCTTCTTTTTTTAATTTGTGAGAAGTCATAAATCTGGTGGTAGAGAACCCATATAGAATACCTTCTGGTAGCTGGAGCTGGGAGATACAGCAAACATGTTGTCCTCCCCAAACACCTCTGCCCAGTTCCTCTGGGAGGATTTCATGCGGTTTTTGAAGTGGTACTCATTGTCTGGGTTAAAGGCCTTCCCAAAAAAGAAAAACAACAAAAGAAGAAAATTGTCACTTCCCATCTAGAACAAATGCAACCAACAAACCCTCAATCATCTGGTGTCACACAGCTTGTCCACTGTCATTGAGCTAAACAACAGAGCACCTGGCTTATGGAAACTGAAACTGTAACAAGAAAAGTGGTTGAGCCAGTCGTACCATGGTGAGAACTCCCATCAGCCCCACAGGGATGGGGTCCTGCTTGACCCGCTCGGCCACCAGATCCACCAGCAGCATGAGCATGTTGTAGATCCCCTCATGAATCTCTGTGCCCCATTTGTGCACAGCGCTCGACGTCAGCAGCTGCCCCAAGGAGGGAGGGAGAGAGAGAGAGAGAGAGAGGGAGGGAGGGAGGGAGGGAGAGGGAGAGAGAGATAGAGAGAGAGGGAGAGAGAGGAGTCATGAGGAAGGAAACGGTGTGGTGACCCACTGACCCAACCCTTCAGAACCTGCGTTTATCTTGCGCGGCTTTCACAATCCTAATGCCAAACGGATGTGAAACACTGACAAACTTGTACAATGACTAGGGAAATCAAGGGTACGAATACTGCATGGATAAATTATTATATCCTTGAAAGTACTAGGTAAGAAATGCATTCTAATTTGTGGACATTTTGAATACCATTATTGCAGTGCATTACACCTACACCAACAAACACACTCGCGCACACACTCGCGCACACACTCGCGCACACACTCGCGCACTCTCTCTGTTCCTACCTTTTTGAAGGCTTCTGGCATGCATCGGTCTATGAACCTCTTGCAGTTCTCATCAGCGTCAGCAAGACCTGGGCAGATAAGGTGCAGATCAGATAAGAGAAGAATAATTACAGAATAATTTAAGGAGAACAAGGCGTCCTTGTCGTGGAGCAGAGCTATTGGGGACTTCCTGGCCTGCATGGTAGACAGACAAACAACAGCAAGATCAAAGCCTGAAGAGATAAGTCAGATCGCAGTGCCTGATCTACCGGGAAAGACAAGCGCCAATCAATCGGACACCAGGAAAACACAAATTGAGAAAGAAAGGTACAAGGCAGGGAGCAAACAGGTTCTCTCCATTCAGGTGAAAATAGAGTTCCTGATAAATAATCTTATTTTAAGGGAGAAACAGGGTTGCGCTCTGGAGACAGGAAACAGTACATAGTTTTACCTCATAAGGTCAAGCTACCAGAGTGTGTGCGATGTGAGCAAGCAATGTGTTACAGGTGCCTGGACTGTACTGTAGTGGCCGGAGTCACAGAACAATGACCGCATGACAGCGCTTTAGCTCCAAACCACTTTTATTCCTTTTACTAAAGCGAAGCTCCAGGTTCAACCCAACTTGTCCCATGTAGGGTGGAAAGGCAAAGTATAATTGCCTTGCATCATCCTAGTCATGCATCTCTTCTGCTGTACAATTTTGAGGAAGAGCAGCCTCTTCTCAGCAATGACAACAATAAAGCACAATTTCAGGCTCTCTGCCACCCCCAACCTTCTGCTGGCAGCGTAGAAGCAAAATATCTCTGTGGGGTTGCTTATCCTCCCTATAGTACCATTCAGCCCAATGGGTACTTTTCCAGGTGGCATGGAAGGCTTCAGAAGGCAGAAGACTATTCTCAGGAAAGGTCTTTTTTAAATTTATGGGTAAATCTGATGCTGTGCATGGTTTAGGATGTAAATTGTGCATGCACTGTTGATAACTGCGGCACAAGAAAATGTCCACACAGCACGGACTAGTACCCCCTCCATCATAAACACTTTCATACAATTGGTTGGCGCATTCCCCACGGATCAATAAGAGTAATTTGTTTTTTTCCCAATTTGAATGCATGCTGTTCATCACGGCTAGCGCAACCTTCAGAATTCCATCTTTCCACCCTCCTTCCATTAAAATGAAATTACGACCATCTAGACCACATCAAGAATTTAGTGTAAATTTAGTCACACAATGAAGAGCAATTAGAATGGAACTGGAAAAGACCCCAACCCATCTTGTCTGATATTAACATCAACTCAACAAAGCCTAACATTATGGATTATTATCATTGACTGGATTATGGATTATGATCCCATTGTTATTCCATTTCTATTGAAAATACAGTAATTTTTGGATTTGCCATCATAGAAGTCCGGAACTTGTTAACAACTTTCTTGAAAAGGTTCTCTCTGTAATTAGCTCGGACACCTGCATTGATCTTTTAGAACTAGGCATACAAAAGGTCACCTACAGAATAACACTACGCCAGAGGTGCAAAACAAGGGGCGATCGGTTTCAAGATTTCGTGCCAACGTCTGCTCTTAATTATTTAATTAGCTCAACCATATCTTGATCTGACATTTGTAAAAGCACCAGCGACCGCCGTCGACTGCAAGTATATCCTAAACTTTACTGTGCTCAAGTACAGGAGTGAACCAGCGTAATTTATAGAGGTGTTAGAAGACTAAAACTAAGGTAATTGGATGGAACAAAAACCAGCATGCAGACCGGCCTTCCAGGACTAGAGTTGTGCACCGCTACACTACTCTATTGAAGAGGGTATGCATAAACACTATTTATTTATTTTTCGGGGAGGGGCTAAACATTCCTGTGAAGAAACCTTCAACACAGTTGCAATACAATGGGTTTCTAATTGTAAAAACAAGTTTATCAGAACAGTTTAAAAAAAAAAAAAAGCTACAGATACACTACTATACACTAAAAACTGGTAACAGACTGTAACTGACTCCTCCCTGCAGAGTGACTATGACAGCTGCGTGAAATTAGGCATTTCATGCCAATTAGTGCTGTGGAAACGTTTAATTATTCACATCTGCTGGTTTGCTAGTCCAAAAAAACACTGTTAATGACACATATTTAATACGTCCAGCTAATAAAGATGTGTCCAATTTTGGAGACAGAAAGAGCATTATGACATATATAACACAGAGACATATTGAACACTGAAAGCAAGCTACAGCACACAAACAAGTGAAGGCAGCCTGTAAGAGATACGGGAGATGTCACAAAGAATATATGAGCCTCACCCAGTCTTGCCAGGCACGTGGAGGCGACGAGGCACTTGCCCAGCGACTCCTCCCTCTTGTAGGGAATGGACCAATGGTCGGTGAAGACACGGCTCTCAAGTTCATACAGATTGGTGGTGGGAAACTCCATGTTCCCGCCGGAGCAGTTTCCATTTTCATCGTTGCTCCTCTGCCAGAGAAGCAAATGAACGTCAGGAGGGAAGGTTATGCCACGAAAGCATGGAGATCAACAGTGACATTTTCACAATATTTATCCAGAGCCGAAAGTCATTCAAGTACTAGTAAGATTGAGCTGACCTTAAGCTGAGTAAAAACTTATGAAATAAACGACACAACACAATCTCAACAAAAAACTATTTATCAAAGTTCTGATCGATTTATAACAAAAATATATATAACCAAACATACACATTGTATTGAGTAAATTTTAAGAAACAATTTTAATATTCCACATGGATGCATGCCAGTAAACTGCCCACTCTCTCAACAGTGTACAACAAGCCTATTAGGCCTAGTTATTCTCAACATGAAACAACAAGTAGGATTTCCTGTCAATGAAAGTGCTAACTTGCCAATTACATCAAGGAGGTACGCTAAATGCAACACAGATATCTGCTTGACCAGCTACATTGCCACTGCTTTGAGTAGGTTTGAAATTGAAAGGTTTGTCAATGCGTTTAAAATTTGTAAACTGTTTTTAACACCGCATAGTCACCAATTCCTCGTTTTTAAGCAAAAACATAACTGACTCAATTATGCATTTGGTTCACTAATACATTTTATTTAATCAGGCAAACATTTAATGAAAAAACAAACATCAGCACAGCATACTTTTTTATGAATAATGAAACACAAGAATATTTATATAAATATATAAAATAAAATAACAATAACTGGAGCCATCTTCAATTAAACAAGACAAAATTGGTCCCCAAACCTCTCTCAACAGTTTCAAACTTCTTAAAAACACTGCTTTAAGAATGTTTTATAAACTTTGTTCTTCAGGCAAGGGGCAAAAGTAAACATCTGGCCTTTGACTCCTCCACATCAGACAAATCGTTGCATATGCTGAGCCTGCAGGTTAAGGCAACATACTTCACTCAAAAAAAGGACATTTAAGAGGCCAACGCCTGTAAATTATGTTTTAAAATTACAGAAACATTAAAGGCCCACACGCATCGGCATTCTCTTCCTGGTTTTGGTATCTGAAACCCCCACAAAACGTTAGCAAAGAGCAGTGACGTAGGTTTCTTGAAAAGTCAGAAACCCTGCCCCTTGTCTGTACACATTCGGATTGCGACTCATACAAATTATGGAAAAACATATGTCCTGTCACATGGAAAATCGTTTTACTAAGAACTCGGAAACATCGCATATAATATGCATACTTCGACCAAAATTGCAATTATTTTTACTTGAACCAGTATGGAACAGATTTGAAATGCTCCTAGATGATGTGAAAAGCTCAAAAACACAAAAAACATGCAAGAGGGCCTTTAAATAAACTTCAGCTTTATCAAACAACCCAACACTTCAAGGTGACGCCATGATGTGCATGTGGTGTTTTTGTGTCGAGCCACATCTTAAAATAATTTAAAGATTTAGATTAGTGAATTGTGGAAAATGGAGACTTAAATGTAAAAAGGAAGGTGAACACACATAAAATATAATGCTGTACCTATCCTAACCCGGGCCAAGATTAAAGCAAACCAACATCTAAATGTTAATGTCTATACTGTTACCATTTCTAGCCATCGCTGCTCTGAAGAACACCAGTGTGTGCCTATATGGATTCTGCAACTCAAACTTTCAGCTCATCTCCGCCCAGTTCAGCTAATTTGTTACAAATTTTCAGGTTAAAACTTCAAAGCTGTAATTAGTCGTCTCAAAAAGGCACAGTGGGAAATTACGACTCATTAGCCCAATTTAAATAATGTTAAAAAAGTAAACCTGCATGAATTCTCAAACAAAAAGTTTTTGGATCGACTGGTTTTTAAAATTTGAGGCGTTCAACAGTTAAAAGCACTTGAAAATACAAGGAAATACTGGAAATACTGTAAAATTGTGTAAATAATTTTCTATTACATTTTTGACTCAAAGCAGATTCACAGCTGACAGCAATCCCCTGAACACAGCGTGAAACAAACTGCCCTCGCGCTCGCAATGCCAACGAGAGAAGGGATATAGCCATATTCATGGCCTTCAGACAACGAGAGAAGGGATATAGCCATATTCATGGCCTTCAGACAACGAGAGAAGGGATATAGCCATATTCATGGCCTTCAGACAACGAGAGAAGGGATATAGCCATATTCATGGCCTTCAGACAACGAGAGAAGGGATATAGCCATATTCATGGCCTTCAGATTAAGACCAGTGTTGTGGAGGCTGTGGAGCCTCGGGACAGGTATGAAGGGGATCTGAATGTTGACAGTTGTCCTTGAATGGTGCAGTACATCTCCACTCCCTTCCCACAACATCACTGACACAGCAGACCTTCACTACAGCCAAGAATGCTGCTCTCCTCAAGTGGGGGCGTGACATACCCCTTCCCTGGGCAACTAAGAACATCAGACACACCTGACTGTAAAATAACGTGAGATTTGACGAAAAGATGAAACCAGCATTTTCACCATATTCCCCTATGCAGCTTTGTGTCAATCAGGAGTTACCCATTACATGTACTTACACAATCACGACAGCTATTTCTACAGTGTCTGCGTGAGAGGAAGAAAATTAAAAGCGTAATATGCGACTGTTTGGTCAACATTTTGGCACAGTTCTGTTGTGGTCTTATTATTCCAGTCAGATCATCTGAAGTGTGAACGTATATGCAAAATAAATTGGGTATACACATTCCAAATGGTTGGACTTATTCACACCAAACAACTTTGTAGGGAGAGCATATTCCCCAGACAGTTGTTTTGCATTTTCCTCAGACAGCTGCTTTACTCAGTTGTTTTGTAGTCCCTGGAGATCCATACCATTTAATCTCTGTGTGTCCAGATCAGACACGGGTACAACAATGAAAAAAAAAATGAGTAGTAGTTATAAACTTTCTTTAGTTGGTGGGTATTATTTTACATTTTCCATAAGACAGAGGAGCAAAAAAAAGATTTATAAAGTCCACCTCAGATAATATCTTCCATGTATTCGTCTATATTTATGGTGGTTTTGTATTGGACCAAAACCATGATTCAATTAGATATTAATATATTCATATCAGATTAAAACCTGACTAGAATAATGAACATCTTGGTTAATGATCGTTTACTTTTCATTTGCATTGGACTTCTGTTTGAATGACAGGTTGTGAGTTATTATTTATTTCTTTTTTTTTTTTTTTTGTGCACACTGGGCTTTCAATCATGTCTGCTGATTTCTATTAATTTGACAAATGCTGTAGACAAACAAACAGAGCAAAACGACATAAGTGAAAACCTACCTACAATGCTTCGCTTCACTGTTAGTGCAGAAGAGGGAATGGTAAACACTACCTCAAATATAAACGTCATTTATACCTCACATCCCCAATTGGTACAGTCACTCCCAACCAGTCTTCATCTCCCACTCAACTCCAACTACCCTATAGCATTGACCGGTAAAACACAGACAAGTCTGTCATTGAGGGAAGATGGCTCAATCTAAGGACTCCTAAGGCTGATACAGATAAGGCTGGAAGAGAACTCAGAAACTAAAAGCTGCAAACCACAGTGAAATTGATTTATATTTAGCTAATTTAATGCAGTATTCTGGGGAAAGCCAAATGGGGAAAATGAGTTAAAATCAGGCCTTATGTTGCTTTTTTTAACTTATAACACTGATACCGAGCAAGTAAAATGTAGACATGAATATGAGAACAGGAACTGCATTTGTTCTAGACAAATGAGAAGGAAGTGACCCTCGCTTTCATTCTGCCTCAATTAATGCTTCAATACTTGCTCACAGGTTTAGAAGCGTCAGATCCATGCTGCTAGTGAGATGAAAAAGGGAAGCGTAATCCGAACAGCTCAACAAGAGTTGCATGGCAAAATTGTCAAAAGAATCCAGTCCTAGAAATGCATCTAGTTTACCAGTTTATACCACACTGACTAGTTTGACAATCCTACATATTCAATCAACCCATTTCTGTTAAAATCCCCTTCGCGCAGATCCCCTAGTGGCCATGGCGCCAGCGCCAAGATTTTGCTGATCTCAGGTATTCATTTCTCCTGCAAACAAACTATGAGTGGCTAATAGTATTAGTACATGGTTCATGACAACGCTGCCGAACGGGGAGTTTCTAAGTGTCACTATTGTCGCGTAGAAAGTCCATTTAACAAGCAACCCCCCCCCCCCCCACCACCACAGTCTCGCCTGCAACTATACTTACCCATGCGTGACACAGTGGACAATAGCGTCTATGTGTGAGTTCATAAAAATATTTTTTCACCACCAATAATTTGTATTCCATCATGGCAACAAGATAAACCCAACAATAACCTGATCGTATGCCAAAAAAGCAGTGATAAACCGTGCTCACTCAAATGCTAAATAAACATGTGAAATTTGTGTAATTATACCACGTCATTCTACTATCAATATCTGCTACTAAATATAAAATAAATATCCAATCCTACCATTGGTTTTACACAGAGATGTTCCTTTCAAAATTCAGTGGGCCTTTATTGTCTGGGACAGTCCGTTTGTGTAATAGTTGTTTCCTGTTATTTTTGCAAGGTTTTACTAATTTAATAACTCGTCAGCATGGCAAGAGAAAATCCTCACTTGCTTACATGGATTTTGGGAATGGGTCAGAAAAAGATTCCATAGTTACCACGATACCATAGCATTGATTCTGTCTGAGAATATGCCTGAGGAATATGCATGAGGGACATTTTTCTCCTCGATATGTAAGTATTATTGCTTGTGATATTTCAAATATGTGCGTTAGTTTTTCCACTCCGCCACAGTGTTGTGCCATATTCAATATTATTTTCGCATTCTGAGTGCATTTCACATACTGTAGTGTAAGCGTTCATAGGTGGCTCAGTCATGCTTTATGTTTGATCTGCCCTTAAGCAAGAACATTTACCAGCATTTTCCTGATGGTGGAATATTATTTTATTGTAATCTTATCGTACATAATATACACTATGACATATTAGTATGTCCCTGGGCAATACTTACTTAGGGCACAGAAAATACTCATTCATTCAAATTTACTATGCATACAGTCAAGCCGGAAAGTCTGCACACCCCTTTCACCTTCTCCATGTTTTATTACGTTACAGACTTATACTACAATAGATCGAGTTCATTTTTTGCCTCAAACATCTACACACAATAGCCAATAATGACAGGTGAAAACAGGTTTTTAGAAAATATGCAATTTTATTTTACTGACAAAAATAGGTTATTTAGGGGTTACATATCTGTACACACCCTTAGCCTAATACTTGGTTGCTGCGCCTTTGGCAGCGATTACAGCTTCAAGGCGTCTTGGGAAGGAAGCTACTAGCTTGGCACACTTGTTTCTGGACATTTTTGCCCATTCCTCTTGGCATATCCTTGCAAGCTCCGTCAGGTTGGATGGGGAGCGTCGGTACACAGCCATTTTCAGCTCTTTCCACAGATGTTCAATTGGATTCAGGTCTGGGCTCTGGCTGGGCCACTCAAGGACATGCACAGACTTTCTCCGAAGCCACTCCTTTGTTCTCTTGGCTGTGTGCTTCGGGTCGTTGTCATGTTGGAAGGTAAACCTTTGCCCCAGTCTGAGGTCCAGAGCGCTCTGGAGCAGGTTTTCTTCACGGATCTCGGTGTACTTAGCTGCATTCATCTTTCCCTCTATCAGGACTAGTCGCCCCGTTCCCGCTGCTGAAAAGCATCCCCACATCATGATGCTGCCACCGCCATGCTTCACTGTAGGGATGGTATTAGCCAGGTGATGAGCAGTGCCTGGTTTCCTCCAGACGTGACGCTTGGTATTCAGGCCAAAAAGTTCAATTTTGGTTTCATCAGACCAGAGAATCTTGATTCTCATGGTTTGAGAGTCCTCTAGGTGCCTTTTGGCAAACTCCAAGCGGGCTGTGATGGGCCTTTTACTAAGGAGGGGTTTCCGTCTGGCCACTCTACCATAAAGGCCTGATTGGTGGAGTGCTGCCTGGATGGTTGATCTTCTGAAAGGTTCTCCACAAGGCTGGAGCTCTGTCAGAGTGACCCTCGGGTTCCTGCTCACCTCCCTGGCCAAGGCCCGTCTTCCCCGATTGCTCAGTTTGGCCGGGCGGCCAGGTCTAGGAAGATTCTTGGTGGTTCCAAACTTCTTCCATTTACGAATGATGGTGGCCACTGTGCTCTTTGGGACCTGTAAAGCTGCAGAGATTTTTCCGTACCCTTCTCCAGATCTATGCCTTGACACAATCCTCTTTCTGAGGTCTGCAGATAATTCCTTTGACCCCACGGCTTGGAGTTTGCTCTGACACGCACTGTCAACTGTGGGACCTTATATAGGCAGGTGTTGGCAATCCCCAATCATGTCCAATCAATTGGATTTATCACAGGTGGACTCCATTTAAGTTGTAGAAACATCTCAAGCAGTATCAGTGGAAACAAAATGCACCTCAGCTCACTTTTGGGTGTCATATCAAAGGGTGTGCACACTTGTGTACATATGATATTTTACATTTTGATTTTTAATAAATTAGCACAAATGTCTACAAACCTGTTTTCACTTTGTCATTATGGGCTATTTTGTGTAGAATTAGACAAAAAATGAACTCAATCTATGGAGAAGGTGAAAGGTGTGTGCAGACTTTCCGGCTTGACTGTATATGCTTGATGAATGTACAATTTTCCTTGGAGTGACTATGAATGTGTATATGCTTTATAATGGACAAAAATATAAGTAAAAGATAGTAAATCCCACTTGAAAATGATGAAAAAATTAGTTTTATGAGGCAAAACAATCGATTTGTAGTTAAATATGATTATTTTATGATTTACAGCAGTGCACAATTTAGCCATTTTGGATACATTTGGAGACACTAAGGGCCAAATTCAGAGTTGAGATAATCACGCGCAAATGGGACTTACTCCCAAAATTCAACGTAGCTTAAGCTATTTGTGATTCAGACATTTGATTTATAATCCGCTGTTTTAAGCGTCTCGCCAGTATATATGCGTGTGGAGTCAGTGGAGATTTGATGAAAACAAGGCATGTCTGCAAGATACGCGGAGTTTTCACTTATCTTTCTCATAAATGGATATTAGAATGAGTGCATGTTATTTGAACATAATATTGATCTTATCTTCATTTTCCTTGCGTACGTGCCATAAAAAGAAAAATATGTAAAAGTACGACTGACCGTCTACATCTACCAGACCAATATTACATGGATTAATTGATATACAGTGTCTGGATCATTTGCTTTGACAGAGAGACGACTTTGTACTTGTGTCAGCTCAGCTGCTCCAAACTTTTTAGGTAGCACAAATCAACTCCCTGCAGTCTACCAGTACTCCAGGTTAAAATCTCTCTCCTTCTTGGCCACATCCCTCCAGCATGTGACAGATGCACTCAAAAGAATTAATTGTTTGACAGTGGTTGCATGTAATAGGCTATTATTAAGTAGTCCACATGTCACTGGTTAAGTTGAAGACGTCACATATAAGCTACTTAATATTGTGTTCAACCACAGTACATGATTTTAGTTAAATCTTTAAAAAAAAAAATATTATTATTATTTTTATTTTTTTAAAGTAAATCCAACGATTTATTTGTTTACTTAATAATATTGCGTGCAACCACTGTCCAACAGTTTTTTAACATTTAAAAAAAAAAAAAAATGTATTGTGTGATGGGTATATTGCAGTCATCATTATCTAGGAATTATAAACACATTCACTGCATTTCCACCACCCAAGAGCAAATACGATTCACAAAGGCAGGATTTTACAAAGGCAAATGTTGTTATTAAAGGCACTGACACTGAGACGTTGAAAATGCATACCCCCACACAGACATTTTTTTTAGTAGAAAGCTGGCATCCCAGAGGGCAGGTACAAGAAACAGGTCATTAGAATATCATGCCCTGTGCCACCCACATTTTGACATAAGCAACCGCGGAGCTTGAGTTAGAATACGGCGTAGATCAACTTGGGTAAAAACCACGCAGGAGAGGCACTTAAGTGCATGGCTTAAGTTGGCCATCTCTGAATCCGGCCCTAAGGGACAACAGGGTACACTGCCTACATTTTGCAACATAGATCTTTAGTTGTTGCATATCACCTTCAGATTTTGCACACTCGTGGACATGGAGTCTATCATCCAGGAAATGTATAGTTTTACCCGTTTCACATATGTAGCTCTATTTCATCGAGTTAAACTCCGTGTTGTTGTCTGGGAAACTTGACGCGTTGAGTGCTTAGAGTATATAATATGTAGAGTCAGGATACCAATAGAAACCAATGGGGAGCATATATGAACCAGAAAGTTTTAATTTTGCACTCATCTCACATGTACAGTTGTCTCCTTGGAGTCACATGTACAACGAGGATGGTGCAGAGTGTGACGTGAAGACGGCTACGTCAAAGCCTTACGAGTATGTAATTGGTTGCCAACTAGTGCGCAAAAATATGATGTAGGCCAGAATAATAATCTTTGTCTGTGTGGTAAGAAAAAAATATTTGACCACGGAAAAATAATAAGCAATTTTGTAAGAAATTTTAATTCAGTCAATATGAGTGGAAGCAATTTATTTTTGCTGTAAAAATAAATAAAAATGTAAAACAATGAATGGAGCCCAATGGGGAAACCGGAAATTTTGAGCGCAATTCTAGATATCAGCAGAGGGTGACATTATATCCGGTGCTAAAGTTGAGAGACGAAAGCTGGCCCCTTGGTTGAGTGCCACTGCTGTCAGTCCCTTTCCGTTATTGCGGAGCGAGATTGCAAGCGTGTGTGCGTAATAAGAGTGGAGTGGTCCAGAGACAGGCTGGCTCTGTTTATCTTCATTGATTCTTTTCCAAGGCTTCTCAAAGTGAAAGTAAGTTCCTGATGTTCAATATTTTCTTGTGGAACCCCAATGTCACTGTAGGCTATGTCTCTTGTTAGCACTGTCAATAGAACAACCTAACGTTACCATGTGTTCATGATCATCGTAGCGATATGGTTGAACTTTACCTCTATGATCCAACGTAATATTATTGCATCAAAGCTATTTAAATAAATAATCAACTAGCTAGTTAGCATTAAACAGATACTGCCTCTCATACTGCTAGCTAGAGAACGTTAGCTATCAATAGGGGTGTAAGAAAAAATTGATTCAGTTACGCATCGTAATTCTGCTCAAACGATTCACGAATCGATTCTTCCAGGAAGAATCGATTCGTAACTTCCGGTTTCCGGGTAACATTATACAAGTGCGTCGCTGTATCTTTAAGGCGTGCGCAGACGTTTTCTGACTCAGGATTTTTGTTAAGAATTATTGTCTCCTGGTGCAAGAGCAACCTTATTTTTGTATCCTTTACAAATGAGTCTAAATAAAAGTATTTAACTTGAAATTAAAGTAACTTCAAATGTTGTGTTACAGAGCAAATGTCTGCAGACACAACTTTTAATCAATTAACATTTCAAAGCAATAGGCCTAGTGATTTAAAGAGTAGCCTAAAGAAAATGGCAATACATATTGTAATATCGCATCACAATACTTGTATAATCGCAATACTTGCAGAATCGCAATATGTATCGAATCGGCAGCCAAGTATCACAATACGTATTGAATCGGCAGGTCTCTGGCAATTTACACCCCTAGCTATCAATGTTGTGATTGATCAGTTTGAATGAGTTTGCGCACCGTAAGATGATTTCTCCATTATGCGACTTACTTACGGCAAGTTATTAATAGGGCTGGGCGATATACCGCAACGATAATTATCGAATGTAACAACGGCCATCGCCACCATGTGGGGTAATGCCATTCTTTTTGTCTTTAATTATACCTGATGCAGTAGTAAGCATCCAAAAACTTCAGAGGCCAAGTGAAATGCTTCCAGAGGAAAAACAACACCACGGATATCTAGATATATTAGATAATTATCGTAACGTTGTATCGCCCAGCCTTAGTTACTAGAATTGATAGCCAAAGTGAGCATGGCCCCACCTAAAACAAGACAAGTCTAATGGACAGACAACCATATATTAATGTTTTCCCCCTATGTTCCTGATGTGCTACTACTACCTAACGTTGCACATTTGTGTATTCATTTTGACTAACATTAAATGATTGTTAACATGAATACACAAGGTGCTTTAAACCTTGGCAAAGCTGCAAAGTAATGTCAGGTGTGTATCTATTTTTTCCTCCAACAGCAATGCTTAAGAAATGAATAACCTCAACAACTGCCTGGTACTTTAACGTAATTTAATCTAATGTAAATTAATTTAATCTAATATATATTTACTGAATGTTCTAAAAAATCTTCTTTGTCACTGAGGTTTGTAACATTGTTAAGGATGCGCTGTATGCAATTGTGGAGTCTTAATTATACTGTGGCATAGATTACACAGCTTATTTTTATACAATAAATGCAGAGTATTAAGTCATCCTCTCTTTGAGATCTTTTTTTTTTTTTTTTGAAGTCTGGCATAGAGCGAACAGAAATATGAATTGCAGACCACCTGCTGCACCATCCGACCGCGCCAATATGCCACCCCTCGTACCACATCTGTTTAGAGGTTTTTCAGTGCGTACTGCGTACCACCAGGCCTGAAAGAAATTCTCAGGGAAACACTGAACCGAGTTAAAATATAAACTTTTTTTATAGTTTAAATTCCTCTGATACTTGAGTTCATAGAAATTAACTTGACTTTATTAAGTAATAAGGGCTTTAAAATAAACATTGTAAACAGCACTGATGTTGTCCGCGGCTCAAAATAAATCAGAACCCTTGCTGGCCACCAATGATCCCCCACCTCACTCAAAAATGATTCTGCAAATCAGCCGTTTAACTGAAAGCCAAGAAGATGCACTGCATTGGTGAAGTAAACACATTCATGCTCTTGCAACAGCTCCAGGAGCTACACACCTTCCACTTCTAGCCAACACATGTTTTCACCCAGGTGCCGGTTTCTTTTTTCTGTTGTCCTTCTTCCACAGCTTTCATGTTGATTTGTTATATGGATGTACTGGAAATCATAACTGCCAGAAATTATTGTATTGTTTTTATTGACTGTTGGCAGTTCTTGTAAACTAGGCTTGCGAAACCTGACACTGGGCTTTATTCTGATGAAAATGTTCCTTCTACATGCACACAAAAGCAAGGTGGTTCATAACTGGTAGAAAATTTTAAAAGATTATTCATTATTATGACATTGTCCAATAGAATGACTTTAGTAACACTTTATTTAGTAATAAACACCAATGTTTCTTTTGGCTACATCTGTACTGGCGCTCTTAAGTACTGACTGGATTCTTCAACACCTATAGTGGAGTTGTTTTGGGGTCAGGTCAGAAGCTTGCATCTTACCTACCAGTTTTACAACATCAACTGAAAATAGTCTATCATTTCATTGTAATCTTATCTGTGAGCTACATCTGCTAATGAAATGTTTACTTGTTTGGTTTGGCCTGGGTCAAGTTTAAGGCTACATTCCTGGGGAAAACAAATGTGCATCCCACATTCAGCACCATGATCGGGAATACATGCACACATACACACACCATTTCTTCATTTACACGACATGAGTGCATGCTTTGGTCTAAATCTGTTCATTTATCCCACTACACGTCAACATAGCGTGCAATTAAGCAATTATTGCTACACTGGAGAGAAGAAACTAAAAAAATGTTTTACATAAAACACGTTTCCCACAGATGATGAACATGTTTCCCATAGATGCATGAATAGTTGGTAACAATGTACAGTACACACCCAATTGATGAGGTAATGGGATATGCATTTTCAGGCATACCAGAGTTATTAGAGATGGTGGCCGAAGAGCACAACCAGGTGAAATATTTTACCGACAATGTCCCATTTTATACTTTCTAACAGCAGTTTCAGTTTTAAAATGCTGTCAAGAATGAGGCTTGTCTTTATGATAAACAAAATAATGCCCGAGTCATCATTACAACACTGAGTTGGAAAAGAATGAATGTTGCATCCATTGTAATTGGCCAAAATTGTGACTGTGCTGGTGCAATACTTCATTCAGAAAAGCTAATACTTTGCTTATAGTGGCACTTACTTTCCTGAATAAAGTTATAAATCAGTAGCACATCACAGGCAAATCTATGGAATGCGAAAAATCCTTTTCATAAAATATGTCATTTTTGGATCCATCGCAGTGAAACTGGGAAAGTTTCATAAAGGAAGGAGTGTGCCTTTAGGCCACCGTATGTGAAGCCTGGAAATGAAGTCTAGATGAAAGTGCTCGATAACTTTCCACTGCATGACTCGTTTATCTCCAACACTCATCAGCCTTGGAGGCGGCTACCATAACATTACCTTTTTTAATGCCTAGAAAATAAACAGCACTACACCAAACATAGAAAATATCAGCTGAACCAGTAAATCAGTACACAAATCAATCAAAACAGCACGACAAAGCCTTACACCAACTCACAAAAAGCGAAATTATCATTATTCAAATTTATTTTACTATAGCGTATGCCGTGCAAGAATAAGTTAAACAAAAACCTAGGTGTACCTAAGTAGACAATGACCGAATCGAATAAATTAATCGCCTCAATTGGGAAAAATGGTAGCAGTGGACAAGTGTCCTCAGTTTGTTCTGTATAAAATAGTGATCAGCAAAACGTGTGTATGAACAAGCCTGTAGAGCTGTGAGCTCCCAAGGCACAGAGATCTGAGGGCTAAAGTAGAGGACGAATGTTGCAATCTTGGAAGGTTTATTCCCCTGGTTGTTGTGCAGTAGCTCTGACGAGGGGTGAAGCAACAGCCTGTCTGTTACTATGTGTTCTAATTCACCAGAGACTGCGTGTAAGTATCACTGTGACTTGGAGCTATATTTAGGATGGGTGCATGAAACCTGCATCCTGTGACATGCTCCAAAGGCAAAAACAAAGCATAGATAATGAGTCAAAACATACAGACCTGGGAACTGTTAGGCTGTGTGATGTGTGTATGTGTGGTGTGTGTGTGTGTACATAGATGATTTATTTATTCATTGACTAATCTATGGATTCCTACACGGATCACCCAATATGAATTACCCTCAAATACCCTCAAATTAAAGCTGACAGCCTGAACTTTAACATCATGTTCATTGTTTTATTTGTTTTATTTGTTCAAATCCAATGTGCTGGTGTACAGAGCCAAAACAACAAAAATGGTGTCATTGACCAAATACTTATAAACTGCAGTGTGTGTGTGTGTGTGTGTGTGTGTGTGTGTGTGTGTGTGTGTGTCATATATATATATATATATATATATATATATGGTTACAGTACAGATGTGTGCATGCATGTGTGAACTCAATCTTGGAACTCGGGCCCAAAAAACTTACTGCACTAGATGACATACCACTTCAACGTTTTTCACAAACTGATGAGGACACATACATGAAGCGAGGGATACGCATATGCAAATTAAACAAGAAAGTCTGCTTTTTCACTCATAAATGATTATTTTTCACTCATAAATCATTATTTGCATCAGGAAATTACTTAGCCCAGTGGTTCTAAACCAGTACAGCCTAGCCACATGGGGAAACTGATCCAATATTAATATTGATTTCTATTGAGAAAATATTGTCAAAATAAAAAATAAAACGTGTAACATTATTTTGGACAATGGTTATTTATACGGTTTTTAGCTAATTAAGAATAACCGTGTGGAACAGAGAGATATTGACACATATTCTTTATTCCTCGGTTTTAGTCTGGTAGCTTCAGAAATATGGAGGCATTCAGCATGTACCATTGTATTAACAAAGTCCTGAAACAGAAAGCGTATTTCTCCAAGTATATCTTGTAGAGTAAGGCTACTCAACCAGTTTTTTAACCATTAAAAAACTGGTTGAGTAGCCTTATGCTCTACAAGATATACTTGGAGAAATACGCTTTCTGTTGCAGGACTTTGTTAATACTCTGGTACATGCTGAATGGCAATCACAAGCTAAATTGTACCTTCTCTTCAGAATCCCTGACAGGCATTCCACATGTTTCGACTGCACTGCCATGCTCTAGCTAGCTAGCTCGCTAACACTAACACTGTAAACATAGCAGCTACCTAGATAACTAACACACTACCAGACGCTATGTGAAATTGCAGAGCCTTTTCACTACTGCAGATAGATAGCTACTGTACCTCGGCTTCTTCATACCACCCAGTCGTAGAGAATCTTTGACCCAGTTAGTTTGGCTACACACAGAACGTTACACCGACAACAGCGGTTACATTGGTGTACTAAGCCTGGTAACTAAGTGTCTATCTTGCAGCTAGTCAACTTGCCACATGGCGATCTTAAGAATTCTCCCATAATAACCTAACTTTCTGATGGACAGATCAAGACATTCAACATGTCAGGTTAACATTACGGTTAAGCATCTAACGCTAGCTACGATTAAGTAACTGTTAACATACCAAACGAGAAGGCTAGTGACTTATGCTGCAGAGCAAACGTAACGTTGAGATAGCTAAGCGAACAGGGAGGCAACGTTAGCATTAGAACTATCTATCTTACCCGAGGCGTTTTCAGCTCGTTAGCTTGAAATCATCGTTTCACTTCACGTTCATTCACCATTATCTTGGCAGCAATGCAAATTGATGCACTTTTTTTTAACTACTAGCTGTTAACCAACGCCCAGCTGTTAGATATGTATAACGTTAGTTAGCTATATCATAGCCATCTAGGTTTTAAGATTGTAGACTCGTCGATTCCCCTCCCCCAAGCCCAAGTAAAAAGCACTACCAATGCTTCCATCACGTTAGCTAAGCTAGCTAAAATTCTTAATTTCTCCACATCACAGCAAGGTGAGGGAATATTTATCTTTAGAAAGCTGGTACGCTCATTTAAAATATCGTCACCATTGATCATTATTTAGCCAAATGTACGTGACGTTAGCTAAGTTATACATATTGATACCATTTCAAATGTATGCGTAAATAATTTTGTAGTCAAAAATGATTACCTAAGTTAACATTATGGTCAAGTCACATTGCTATGTTATTAACGTTAGCCACTTTGGCTTTTCCCTCCTCGTTCGATGACAGCTCGATGTCATGCGAATGTGCCTGGTGTTCACAAGCTAACGTTAGCCACTGGTGGCATGCATATTACATGACCATTTAAAATGTAAATAACTAGGTAGCTCGTTACTTACCTCGCCCTCCACAACATCGTGATAAGCCGGTGGTGGGTCAAACCCGCCGGTACCACTCCCACTACGAGTGTTGCTTTCTCCGTCACCACCCGATCCAGGCCCCGGGGCAGGCCCGCTCTCCATCGGCTCATACCCGTACCCGAGTCCGGGGCTCTCGTTGGTAAGAAGCGCGACCGCCTCGTTGATGTCGTTTTTGGCCAAGCGAAGAGCTTTCCTGATAGCTACGGGGTCAGGGAAGCCCATGCAGAGCAGTGTCGTCATGTGTTGCTCCTCTTCGGTCTCCATGGTTCATTTGTCTCGGTACTTGACTCGCTAATATTGGGGTTTAGAGCACAGACTTGTGACTGTGCACGCCGCCATGTTTACAGTCCGTGCTAACTGCTAACCTCTTCCACCAAGGCAATCACGATGGGTTCCCATAACAGCAGAAAGGACGGGCGCGTCGGGCGGGCCTGAGGCCCACTACGCAGGCTGCGTCGGAGCGTCACTTCGGTCCACCCACTTTGGGCTCAGTGTTCATGTCAAAAGTGCAGAATATTATAAGCGCACAGAACCATGTTAGTTAATATTCTTCATGTTATAGAATCGTGTGTACACATTTACGATGGCAATAAAATAAATAAATCAGGTGGTGCAAAAAGCATGCCGTAGCTGTGCAATAGTATTAGCTCGCTAGCTAGCTTTGATGTAACAAGCGACACAATCAATTGTCTACTTCGTAATCACTTAGATTATCGTAAGTAACGATAGTGAATCATTTCGACCCTTCAAACAAAACTGTTCCATCAAACAGTGTTACTGCTAAGATAGCTCCACATTCCACAACATTTAAGTTACTAACGTAAATGGCGGGTTTACCCTGCCATGTTCACTGACAGTCATTTATTATATTAGGGTGGGGTCGCCAGTTCTGTGGGTGGGTGGGTCGAACAAAATGTATCACGTGAATCATTCTTCAATCATGTGATCACTAAATCCTTGAACGAAACATCTTGCGCGGGGTTTATTGGGACATGAAGTAAACAACTCGATGAACACACCGAATGACTGCATACTGTGGACTACAACTTCCAGCATCCATCTCTGCACACTGTCGACTAGCACTTGAAATGGCAGAAAACGGCTAAAGACGATTATACACTTTGCTCACCTTCGTGTCGTTATCAACCAGAAAGCATTCCGATAATGGACATTGACCAGCGAGGAGAGAATACGGGTTCAGACACTGCATCTGAGAATGTAGCACCTGTTCCTAAAAAGCCCGGCAATAACAGTGAGTTTGTTTTCTGGCTCGCTAGCTAGTTCCTTTTTTAACCACAATGGCTAACTAGATTGTCGTAGCCAGCGTTAATTGTTAGCTACACTGCATTTGGATCTAGATCCGTTAGCTAGTAAGTTTGTTGGCAAGCTACAAGATACATGACTAACAGGATAATACCAAGTATAATTTCTGAACTTAACGCTCGAAGCATCTTCAATGCATGATGTGTCATTTTGATCAACGAATGCCTCACGATCTATATTGCGAGCTCATTTTGTTTTGTGTGAGTAAATGAAAACAACGACTGTTTCTATATAACGTTAGCTGACGTTACCGTAGCTACAGAGATTTTGCATTTTTGCAAATTTATGAATTACTACTACCTAGTAGGAATCGATACTACAAATGCCACCGGACTTGTGACGCTGTTTTATTTAAAATGCACATAGGACAGTGCACTGCGTTAATTTGGCCAGCAGCACAGTCTGTAACGGTACCATGCTGCTTAGGTTCATTTGTGCTTGCTTGTCTAACCGATTTGCATGGCACATTTTGTAGGATTTGTTTTGTCTTTTTTATTTGATCTTGAGGTCGTGCTGTCGCTTCGATTGTATTGCATTTAAGAGTTTTGCATTGTCTCTTTAAAATTCTCAATGTGGGACTGGTTAAATAAACCCCTCCTCTCCACCTGTCTGGATTGCTTTTGCAGATGATGGTGGTGTGGAAACTGCAGAGGAAGCCACTGAGCCTGCTGAGCCCAATATTGATGAGCTCTGCAGGGACATGTTTGACAAGATGGCTGTATTTCTGCAAGGAGAACTCACAGGTAAACTGGCACATTGTAACTACATGGCAGGCACCCCTGCCCACGAGAGAAGGAAAGTACTTGACCAAGAAAATGGAGATACAAATAATCTCATCAGTATTTGAAAGAAGGAAAAATCCAATAATGTACATGTAATTGGGGTACATATGGAATATTCCAAGACCCCTGTATGAAATGACTGCTCATATCAATAACCCCCACCATTGTATGATCTCAAAATTTGTCTTTGTTTGATAAGTGTAAGGTAGACATTTCTTCTCCCTTAGGCAGTAACCTGTTTTCACGAAAATACCGGTTTTGTTTTGTTTTCCAGCTACTTGTGAAGACTACAAACTACTGGAAAACATGAACAAGCTCACCAGTTTGAAATACATGGAAATGAAAGACATATCTATAAACATCAGTCGCAACCTACAGGATCTTAATCAGAAATGTGAGGTTTGATCTTGAAATGGGACAGTAGAACGTCTCAGTAGAGTTTGTGTGTGTGTGTGTGTGTGTGTGTGTATGTGTGTGTGTGTGTGTGTGTGTGTGTGTGTGTGTGTGGGGGGGGGGGGGGGGGGGGGGTGTTTATGTTCCCTGTGGACTGGATTGAATCCATAATGTGTTGGCTGTGGTTTTGAGTCCCAGAGGGCACGACTTTGCCAGGGTACACAACCCAATTGCAACCCCCTGGTTAGTTGCACAACTGCAATTTGTTGCCAGCAGCAAAGTCTGTGTGGACAATAAGCAGACATTTCAATTCCAAACACCTGTTCCATGGGGCATGACTGGCAAAAGTCCTGACAAGTATTGAATTTCATGTGCATAGTTCAAATTCGGTTTCCAGATTTTAAATGCAGCATTGATTTAACAAGCAGTGTTAATTTTCAATAATTATATTTAAAAAATGTTTAGCATCTTTGCCTGAAATTGCTACTTAATCTGTTTTGCTAGCTCTTTAAGGTCACCAAGCAGAAAACGGTGTCTTGTGTTTCAAGCTAAGCCTAGTGCTCATGTTTTTCTAGATGCCAGCTTGCAGCCTTACCTGGACCAGATCAACCAAATTGAAGAGCAGGTGACAGCTCTGGAACAAGCAGCGTACAGATTGGACACCTACTCCAAAAAGCTGGGTATGCGTCGGCTGCAGTGGTGTCCTCAGAACCTTGCAGCATAGTGAATGTACCACTTTGGAACACGTACATAGATGCTGTTTACTCTGCTGCCATCCCATTTCTCTCAGTAACCGGAAGTTAATCAATTCAGAAGAAATCAAACCATTTTCAGCCTTTCTCAGGGTACTAGGAACTAGGAAGTGTATGTCAACTGTTATTTTAAATGAGCATTTATCCTTTAAACATGGATATGGATCTGTATATTCAATAATATGTGATCCATGTCAATGGATTGTTGCCATGGTGTGTTATTGTAAGTAGTGTCTGAGCCACTGAACAGCAAGCCCAACTGTATGCCGATGAACAGTGCAAAATGCAGGCCTTTGAACACAGTCTGTTAGCAGCACAGGTATAAGAGGGGTGCTTTTGGCAAAGTTCTAGTCACCTTCAGTTTTTCAGTCAGCTTATTGACTTAATACAGGAGTCCCACAAGTGTCCAGAATACAAACTCGTGCTGATTGATATATATTATTAACAATTTTAGTGAGGTATTGTTTTTTGGCAGACAAGCTTTTCCTCACAATCTTAACATGTGGCGCAATGCCATTACAAGGCAAAGTAGTTGTTTCAACTGCTACGCACTTCTTCAAATGTGAATCACATTTTTATTAACTTTATTATTCACTTTAAATTATGCATGCATTTAAATTTTTCACAATAATGCAGGATGTGCTCAGCCTAAGCCAGTCACTCAGCAACACGCAAGTCGGTTGTGCTGATAATGGCCACTACTTCAGAGGCTTCACAAAGAAAACCAAAATAAATCCCATGTGACATTTCTCTTTTCCCTTCAGAAGAATGGAATGTGTTACCTTTGTTTTTATTGCCTGTGTGAATCCCTTTTGTGTTGTGAAGTTATGACCTTTGAGTTTACTGTCACTATGCAGCGGACCCAAAATGAGGTCATGTGACTTCATTGTTTCTCCCTTTTGTAGAGGCCAAGTTTAAGAAGCTTGAGAAGCGATGAAAGCGGGTGGGTCTAGCTGGGAGGATTCGCTGGCGGCTGGGCCAGTCCTTAGTCCTGGTAGTTGACCTCGTGCAGTGCAAGATGATGTCTGGAGAACTACGAAGACGTTGGAAAAACGCGGGACCTTAGCAAATGAAGAAATGAACAAAATGTGAATTGTGTGAATCTATTGTCATCAATAATGCCTTCAGTAGATGTCTTTCTGAGACCATAGGGAGGGAAGCTGCTCCTAGCTTTGGTGAACTGCAGATGTTGAAAGGTCCTACTGCATCTTGTACCAGCTTGTCTTAGAGTCTGCTCCTTTTTAACCATATTCTTCACAAACTGCATGTACTGTAGATGCATCACTAACATACTATTGCAATAGCATAATGTTTGTGATTTTTCTCATTATTGTCCTGAGGCAGGAGTTCATTATCCATGCATTCTGTTATGTCACTCGTGCTACCCCGCCAATTATTGTTTCATCCTAGCCCTTAATTTTTAAATTGGATACGTTTTCTGGCCTAATTTGTTCCTTTTCATTACTTTGAAATACTACAAAAGTAAGCAGAATTGGCTATTTCCCATGAAGACAACAGAAGATTAAAGATGTTCCTTTTTCTTAAGCTCTACTGAGAATAATTACTATAGAAATTGATTCAACAAATTTTTTAAACTAATATATTTTGTATTCATACCATCAGAAACATAAAGCTTTTATATACATAGGTGTCCACTAGTGATCTAATGAATACCTGATTTATGTAAAACATAAAAGTGATTCGTGTGCATTCCTGCAAAATCAATGGAAAATAATAAATGTGGATTTTTAACCCACCAATAGATGGCAGTATTACTCTATCATGTTTAACGCATGCATCCATACATTTTTTTTAACTTGATGGTTATCTAGTTATTCTGCAGAATTGAATGAAATTTAATTATTAACAGTTTTGTACATTCTACGTATGATGTACGATTACAGCTGGTGTTCCATGTAATCAAGTCATGTGTAAGGATGTGTTTATGTTGGTTTGAAAATGTAAAGATGGTAACGGTTAATTTTATACCAAAGCAGCTGTACCCACTTGACTGTTCGTGCCAAGACAAAAAGGCTCTACTCAATTGAAGCAGAAA
Source organism: Synaphobranchus kaupii (assembly GCA_029718625.1). NCBI lineage: Eukaryota > Metazoa > Chordata > Actinopteri > Anguilliformes > Synaphobranchidae > Synaphobranchus > Synaphobranchus kaupii. Next base: position 103,624,682 of record CM056377.1, on the reverse strand, counting down.
CAATAGCCGGGAGCTGTTGCTTAGTTTTTACGCACTAGTAGCATGTACATTCTATGGGCGATTATTGATGAATTAATTTAAAACCGTTTAAATGCATTTTAACACTCATTAAATAATTTTTTACTTTCCTGCAGCCTTTCTGTGGTATTGTACTGATGTTTGTTAGCTTCAGTTAATGTTTCCGACCTATCGTTACACTAGAAAAGGTTGATATGTGACATTCTGTTTGGCAACGATCACTTAAGTGTGCACAGAATGTATAGAGCTAATGCTTTTTCGGGTGTACATGCCTAGTATTATATTCTTTGTAGCATTAATGCCACAAAGTAGTTAGCATTCATTTTCCAGGACAGGTACGGAAGGGATATCGGGTATAAATGCACATTCTTGCTCTAACAATGGTATATATTGATTTTTTAAAAATGTGTTGTAAATAGTCTGATCGCTTTTGACTGCCATTTACAGCAATGCATCATTACGATTTCTTGTCCTCAATGATTGTAAACATTTATTAAAGATGCTGTGTAATCCGTATCATAGTTTTAAAATAGTTATACATAAAGAACAAAAGAAACATGCTATGATATCTAGTTTGTTCTAGTCCATTGACTAGATATTAATGATTTTTTTTTTATCCTGAAAGATACTGCCCACTACAGGAGGATTTGCACAGGATGTTTAAACGCACGTTAGCAGGGATGTGTTATGAAGTCTCCTATTCATAGTCTCTGGTGCATCTAGACTGAAAATAAACCCAAAAGATACAGTTCACTCTCTTTTGGTATGAAAAGCAGTTTGGAAAATTTTATGTGGTCTATATCTCTCCTGTTCCTCTGATAAGAAACTTATTTATTTAAAATAATGTCTTAGTTTATAACTATGGATTGAAGTGTTTAAACAACCAAATGTGTAACCTCCACTGAAATGTAATCTCCAGTCATGGCAGTGGACACGGTCTTCCGTCCTCATCCATCATGGTAGGACTGAAGCTTTCCTCCCAGGGGCTACGCAGGTATTCCCATTGTTAGTGCAGGAAAGATAACAATGTTTTCGGTTGTCTAAACACTTTCATGTATTTACCTCTACCCACTTGACAGTGATTGACACCAGAACACACGCCAGCCCAGCCAGAAACGGCCCTAGAGAGGGCAGTTTTTAATCTGGAGTTATACGTTTCCATTCCCTCACCTGCTCTAACCTCTAACTAAAAAGTTGAAAAACAAAGTGCATGTCTACTTTTGACTCGTATTCCTGCCGGCAACACTGAATATAAGTCGACGATGAAGTCAAAGAAAGGCCTGTGGAGGCCTTTACAGGGTCAGTCCAGAGAGGCTTATTTTCAAACAGCACATTAAGGAATTTATGATGATAAATGCATACTATGGTTTTTCTTGTGTCCGCTGATAATTGGTTGCTACCTCAGCAATGCTGAGTTTCTTTCAGATCAGTACAGTAGCCTTAAAACATCTTGGGGTGCAACAGCCTGTAGCCACAAGGTGCCAGCAGAGGTGGGTGTATTGCAGTGAGAGTGACTGATTCTCAGCGCTCCGCAACGCAACACCCCTCTCAGAGATGGGTCCCACACCCTCCGCTCTCCACTGTGCAGCCAATGAAATCTTGTTCTGTGCGCCGTTTCACCCAGCGGTCCTGCGTCATGTCCATTTGTGAGCAACAGACAGAAGCAGGATGAATCCTGACCAGACCAGATTAGGTGGTCCACTCTTGTGAATTTCCACAAACCCAAGAATGACAATGGTTGCTCATGCAACATCCCAATGCTAATGTTAAGAAGTGCTCTGGCAGCTCTTAATTTCTGATTATTATCAGTTATTCTGTCCTTCGCCGTGTATTACCCCCCCCCCACCTCCCTCCCTTCCCAGCCCCGCCGCTGCCCTCATCCTGCCTGCCAGACTCGACTGGGCTGATTAGCTGCTCCGTCAATTCCCAGGCCTACTGAAACCGGAGACCCCCCGCGGGCTGGAAGTGCGGGCCAAAGGTCAGCAATTACTGCATTATCAAATGTAAATATTTATTACCAGCAGAACATACGGCAGGTAATGTTGTGACTTTGCGCAGGCCGGTGTGAGTACCTCAGAGCTCCACTTGATTGATGGCTGATGACGGCTTGGGCCTCCAGGCAAAAGTGAATATATCTCAGCGACAGTTGTTTTTTTGGGGGGGGGGGGGGGAGCACGGAGGGTGTAAGCGCCATTAAGAGACAAGCAGGTGGGAATAATTCCTTGTTTGGAACGGTCCATAGTCAATGAGCGCAAGAAATCATGTGACTGATGCTGTTTATATAGAATGACGTATGAGCCCTTCAACCATTTATATTGCGTTGTTAAAACCGCTAGATCGGTACCTTGCACAGGGACATACTTCAAATCCCCCACTAGTTTTTTTGGATGCATCTACATCTAATAAATAATTGTACGATAGGGCTTCAGCCAACACTAGAGTACCCCCACCATGCACGCACACTTACATCATTCTCTTAACGGATAGTCCTCCAATCAAGACAGGAAATGTAAAGCTTTTCTTCTTTTTTCAGTCGTCATGATGACATAGCCGGCCAATTCTACAAACTCTTTACAACTGTGAGTATAACAATGGTTACAACATGACTCTACTCTTGATTCATTATGTTCTAGACAGTTCTGCCTTTATTCGTAGGGCGATGTGGTTATGTTTTAGACCTCAGTTCAGCTGAGCAATCATTACATTACATGACTTGTTGTTCCCAACAATCCCTTTATATATGTATATGACAGTATATACATGTATATAAACAAATATTTCCACTGTGCAGGTAGATGACTTGTCCTTTGTTCCTAAACATATATTTAAAAAAAACATGTTGATACCAATGTGGGTATGACTAGGTGTTTTGTGGAAATGTGAAAATGAGTTTGTGAATAAGGTCACATGTCAGCGTAGGTGACATGCAAGATCCTGTAGATTACTGGAGACTAATTAACAATCAACACAGGCGATTACTCCTCCCAGTAAGGTGGCAATGAGCTGTGTGCTCCCCTAACAGTTCCACTCCTTGGGGGTATGCGTAATTGTTGAGACACTCACCCTGATTTCTGGAAGATCAGTATTCACGAGAGAAAAGCTCTGACTGCTCAGATTAAGCATCCATTCAGAAAATCACAGCCAGGTACATGCATGGTAGGAGCCACAGAGTACGGGGTTTCAAATTGACTCCGCCATAAGGAATTACTGTCATTCTCTCATATTAGATTTTTTTTTTTTTTACGTAGAAAGGAAGCCCTCGTTCACATACAATACTTAAATCATCTAATTTGTGCTGCACGTACACAATATACACTGCCTGGCCAAAAAGAAAGTCGCCGTTGCACTCGTTATGCATAGTGCCCACTGTACAAGCCTCAGGAGGCACTGCCTCCGAGGCAGTGTTATGATCGGGGGTTGCTTCAGTTGGTCAGGTCTAGGCTCAGCAAGGTTATGCAGCAATAAAATGAAGTCAGGTGAGTACCTGAATGTACTGAATGACCAGGTTATCCCATCAATGGGCATATTCCAGGACAACAATGCCAAGATTCATCGGGCTCAAATTGTGAAAGAGTGGTTCAGGGAGCATGAGGAATCATTTTCACACATGAATTGCCCACCAGAGTCCTGACCATAACCCCATTGAAAGTCTTTGGGATGTGCTGGAGAAGACTTTACGGAGTGGTTTGACTCTCCTGTCGTCAATGCAACTCTGGACGGAAATAAACGTTGTGACGTTGCATAAGGTTGTCGAAACAATGCCACGATGAATGCGCGCCATAATCAAAGCTAAAGGCGGTCCAACGAAATATTAGAGTGTGCAACTTTATTTTTGGCGAGGCAGTGTATTATGTAATAATAATGGCATTCTGTAGTTCTATCAATTTCATTAACTACACAAGACAATTGTACACACAAAATTGGTTTGTCTTTTATACACTAATCATATTAGTATTATTATAAAATAAGTGGAGACTTACAGATTATGTTGCTGGTTACAGAAATGATTGATTGCTTGTATCCCTTTAAGTCCTATCTAAGACCTTTTGAGTAAGACTGGATAGCCTGAGCTGCAGAATCATAAAATGGAGTCAGCTGAAGGTGCACGCACACACACACACACACACACACACGTATGCACACATACTCATGTACATGCACACGCACTCACAGGCACAAACACACAGACACACGCATGCACACACACACACACACACACACAAAACTATATTACAAGCAGCTGGGCCAATTCAAGCACTCACTGCCTTCATGACCAAGGGTTGGAGGCTCGCAACCATGACATCAGCAGATTATAAGACCATCATTTCCCATTTCAGTCTTTAATCACCCTCCCCCATAAAAAAAGGTCTCCCTGCGTGGATATTGTTGTATAGTCAGTGCCGTAATAGATCATTGTTTGATCTGGCTCACATATCCATTTACAAGCTGTTCTTTGTCAAACATGCTTTTGGCTCAGATGTGGGCACCTGGTTTGGTTTAGGATGAAATGACGTGGTTGGGCCTCTTCTGAAGGGCTTAGCTGATGTTGTAGAACCTTTCCAATAGAGTTGTGAGTTGGGGGTGGCTAAAGAGCTACATGCTGATTTAGCAGAAGGGTGCAAAGCAAAAACATTCTGAAGTAATTCTTGGTTGTCTGTATATGATTTAGGTTTATACTCTCGTAATGTTTAGATTATGACTGTGATTGTTAATAACGATCAGTCCTAATGATATAGGTTATTTGGCACACATTTGTTTATGTTTGGTTTGATTTGTACAGTATGTTAATGAGCACAGGACAACACAAGATGTGTAGTAACTGTTGAATTCTCATATTTATCTACTGCATTGGAGAAGCATGGTGTGAGATCTCAAATATTCTTTTTCACAATAAACAAACAAGCAATCAAACAATAAACACTTTCACTATTCATGGGATAGCACCCTCATTTCAAACAAAGTGCATCCTGATAAATGATAACACCAATGTAAAAATGCGCAGGCAGTCAGGAGCTTCTTTTGAAAGAAAATGTCCTGGCCAAAAATACAGTGCACTCTTCGCCTCGCACATTGCGTGACCTGGCAGAAACAGCTGGCTCTTCTCTTTCCGTCACAACCATTTGTCATTACACAATTAGAAGTGGGGCACTCCACAATGAACTTCCCCACCAAGGGTGAAGGGGCCTCTGAAGGCAGGTTTGTGCTGCCATCACCACCAAACCGCCGACGGGGTGGCTCCGGTGACCTGACCCTACATGCGCACCTGCGGGCATGCAACAACAGGTCCGTGGCGCATGCATACAGATGACAGCTGTTTATTTGTGCAGCAGTCAATCAGAATGACATCAGCCTGATAGTGATGACTGCTCACATTGTGCGCAGTGAGCAGACTGCTCACTCATCCAGTTCTATCATTAGGGAAACTCCAACATGAAAGCAAATCACCATGCGTGCACCATCTGCCGATCCGTGTGGCAAGCTCTCTTCTAACCATGTGACGTTGAACACAAAATAGTGATGTGCATCAGGACCATGTGATATATTATTGTTATTATTATTATTATAATTAAATATCAAGACAAAGCTCTGACAGCTCCATCTCTATAGTTCTCTATCTGTGCTCGGCGGGTATATGGCTAGAGGTGCAGGCTGGTGATCCCCTGCTGATTTGCTGAGACTGGACCAGAATGTTGAGCGGCGCAAAACCTTTCACTCGGGCAGGACAGGAGCCTACACGGTCAACGCCTGAAGATAGCCAAAGGGAAGCCAAATTTGTCACATGCTCTTGACAATGACTGATACACCACCTGTGGGAATGTTGGATTCACGCAGTTCTATGAGCAGAAATACATTATGGATGGTTTCCTGCTCTGTTTGCAATAGATAACGCACAGTTTGAACAAGGCAAACACACACACACGCACACGCACACGCACATGCACTTGCACGCAATGCAGCCTGCTCCCTCTGTGCCCCTGAGTGTTCTCTGCCGAAGCTGTGCCCTTTTCCCCAATCCAATGAATTACCAAGACATGCAGACCATCCATCACTGTCCCTCCTCCACAAGACCTCTGATTCTGCTCAGACACATTCTCCAGAGGCCAAACCTTAATCTGCTGGGCTTTTCTTTTCTGTGACTAGCTTTGAAAAATTACTTAGCTTTAGGCTAGTAGTCCACTTGTAACTGTGAATTATGCATTGATTCCCAGCACTTGCTAAATGGTACTTAAAATCTATTTTTCTCCTCCACACATGTATTTCCTCATTTTCAGTGTCACTTTATGTTATTAAAGTTGGCAGAGTATGAATGAATGCCATTGGATTTGATTACACATATTTACATGTACATATACTGGATATATCAGTAGATTGTTAAAAATAAGGGAAAATAAACAAACAGTGACAATAAAAATGTAATTAAAATGATCTGACACTAATTCATTGCATTCACATTGAAGCCAAGAGAGTAGTTCTGTGCTAGGAAGTAGGAATAAGATTATCATGCACATTAAATGGGCTGAACCTTTGAGGCCTTGGGTTTCTTCTCAGTAAAATAGAATTTGAGGAACAGAAAATAGATAACTTGTTTCCACTGGCACTGTTCAGTATTCTTAGATTTTTGATTCATTACATTTGGTATATGCCATATCAGTTGGTAACTGCTCATGTGAACAGGCAAACCTTCAAACCACAAACATTTCCCTTGGAGGACTAATCATTTTTTGTGGCTTACCACCTTCTCACCCTTTGCCCCTGGGCGTTGTAAAATAATTTTGATACTTTAAACAGTCATCATTATACTCTATTTTAAACACAGTAGTCTGATTTATTACATGCATGCATGTGTGTGCGTGCATGCCTGTGTTTCTGAGAGTGTGTGTTTTGAAGGGGGCTGGGGTGATGCTGTGACCCTCCACTGTTTGTTGTCAAAACATTCATCTCGTGCATCTTCCCATAACGCCAACCGTTGGCCTCACATCAGCAACACATCTTTGTTGCTTTTGCTGTAATTCCCGGCAACGCCAGAAGACAGGGCTGATCTCTGCGATGTGCGCGATGGGATTTGTTTCTTGTAATGTTATTGATTAGCTGTTCTGTGGCCAGAAGCATACCTGTAGGGAATTCGACTGCTGAGTTGTTTACCTTTATGGTTTGGGGGTCATTTCACCTCAAAACCTTTTAAACCAAGAGAGGGTAGCCTTTTTGCTAGGTTGCCTCCTGTACAAAGTAAACTCATTACTCACTTTGTTCCATTATTTACCCTCTGTGTACCTTTTGGGTGGAAAAGCAACACTTGGGCTTTTCTATTTACCTTTTCACATCAGCTGTAACAATGATAAATGATCAAATCTGTTCCTATACAAAAGCACTGGCAATGGGACTAGTACAGCACAGGTTCTGCTGTCAGAAAATAAAACCAAGCAGGCTGAAAGCTACACAAGCCGTTTAAATATTATGTCCATCGTTTGAAACCTCACTCTTTGTCGTCCAAGCAGTAGATTGGCAGAACATACATGTAACTGGCCCCACTACACTTGTTGGGTTCATTTGTCCCAGACGGTCCCTCAAAGTAACGAAATATCCACCCATGAAATGACCTGACCTAGGTGATTAACACTATGCCATTTGCAATTCCGCAGTAAAACACATAATACACAAACTCAGATAAAAAATAAACGAAGGCATGTAACATCAGCCTTAAGCACATGATCGTAAATACCAGTTTCAGTTTTCATTTCTACACACTGCAGTTGTAGTGCACACATTACTCTGAATGTAACACAGCTGTTTAGACAGCTTCAAAGGCACTGAACTCAGCTCACTGATCAACTAATCGGGCAGCAAAGAAGTCATTGAGGTTGGACTCAGTCAGGGAATGTGGTCAGTCATTTGTGGTGGCAGATTGGCTCTGCTTTGCCAGTAAATCTTTACAACAATGGCCTTCAACACGGCGGCCACTGAGAGAGCAACAGACGGGTGACTCTCAAGGCCACAGCATCCTCCTCCACCAACAGCCCCCATAAAAAAACACACTTTATGGGGACATAAATAAGGTCGGCTGAAACTACAATGTCCACACAACCCATTGATGGCCAGTCGTTCCCACAGTTCAGATTTTATCTACGAGTTTTGTTGTCACAAGCAGAGGGCCCCATCACAACTGGTGAAAACTGTGTGAGAGGACATCTGCTTGGTGTTGGAGCATTCTCACAATGCCTACCATGCTGAGACTCCCTCACTACTATGACTAGTGAAACAGCATTCTAGCAATCTGCTACCTACACGTCACATCATTAAAAACTGACTACAGGTACAATTTTTCAGGTTTGTACTCTTGGGTACAGTATTATCTAAGCAAATGATGGCTCATACAGCAATGCACTTTGTCCTTAAATATGAATAGGAAATTTAGGGGTTTATATATTGTTTTACTCACATTCTTCATTAATTTCAGTAACCACCGATCCCTTGATATTGTAAGATAATTGTAAGGTAAAATTATTTACATTTGCTTTGTTGTGAGCAATTCCAGTGTTATAAAACAAAGAGCATTATATTTAGATAAATTCTGGGCAGAAGTGCTCAGTAAAGAGCAAGAATAGCCATAGGTATGGTACTCCGTATTCGGTCAGAGACAGTCAAATGGAAACACTGGACCAACACTTTTAATGAGTATGGGTTTGGCCAGAGCAGTCCCATCCATCACAAAACCTCTCTCCACCAAATGACTATAGCTTGACACATCAACAAGCATAGTTAAATGCTGTTCTTTTTACCCCGTGTCTCAAGGCTTGTCACATTCTGCTTTTGTAAGTGTTCATGGTGCTACTCAGTGCAGAGTAACAAAAAGGGGTGGGTGAAGGAGTACATTCCAAAGGGAGACAATGGATATCAGCATAGGATATCAGCGTAGATAAGCACAACTGATAAGTGTCTTCAGTACGGTTCTCAGTGGAATCAAACAAATTCCTTACTGACTGCACTACTGTGAGGATGATCTGTACACATGCCGTAGAGGCCCTTCAGAAGTGCCACCTCCCGCCTTCCATGCATCATTGCTCATTCAGCATCCTAAAGTGTGCGCTACCCGGTTGCTATTGGTTTTTGTGAGAGAACAGCCTGACCCTCCCACCCCCAACACCCACCACAATACCACCTCAAGGCTAACGTAGACAATCTTTGTATCTTTTCACAGTAATGTGTTTCTTCTGTATTGAAGCCATTTCTTCCTCTGGCCTGAAGTGATATGCACCGACATGTTGTTTGGAAATTGAGGTTAAACACTTTCACGTGGACGACCGCATGCATGCCGAACCTGCTGGCCACACTGCAGTCCCCTCACTAGGTCTCACAGGGTTTCAGGTTTCCGTTTAGTGCCACCTGCGGTAGAATGGACAGACAGAACAGTTGTGCTGTTGCTCATAATTTTGATGAATGACCTTGTTATTATAAATACCATACATTCTGGTCATCTGATAGGTAATCTTAATGATACATATGAACATAAACTAAATCATTCTCACTCAGTGTGTTTTTAACAGATCTTTTATTCTGTAATAAAAACTATTTTAAAATATGTATTTAGCTGCACTTGTAGCAGCTTATAGCAAGAATACATGCCAGAACTTAATTTGTCTGAGTAACAATTTATAGTACAACATAAATATGCAATTACATTATCATTTGCTTGAAGTGCAGCTAAATACATCTCCCTCCAGCCCTGCTCAGAATATACAAAGTTTATCCCCATCCTCTTTATGAGAAACTTTACCTTGTTGAATGAGAGAAAACATTGCTCATGTATTGGTAGTACCACCATCACATGGCCATTTATGAGACTAACATCACAACAACAACAAAAATATAGAGTAATGATTGCTTTTTCTGCAGATGGCTATCGTTATTTTACTATTAACCTTGTTGTTCACATATTTAGAGATTTCAGAGTATCAGGTACGATATCGCGTGCTTAATTGGCTGTGCCGCTTCCTATTGGTCACCACCCCTCTTCCTGCTCATACCTTCCATCCAGACAGAGCAATGTCATTGGTTGAATTACTCCATTGGCTAGCAATTACAGTCCAGGCAATATAATATTACCTAAATCAAGAATGAAATAAAAATACTAAACAAAAAGTTGTCCTCATCTACTAAGAGTACAAGAGTGAAAACTGTTTAAAAAACACAGTGTATAACTTGATAGATTAAACAAAATGTCAACTGCTGAAGCAATATGTTGTACATTACTACCCAGAGTGGGATAAGATCAAAAACTCAATACAGAAAACATACTGTAAGTGCATCCATGTGTTACGGGTTCTGCAGAGGACATGTTGCTGGGGTGTGATGCTGCCAAAACTACATGGGTGGAGTCGCACATACAATGCTGAGCTAACTAGCCTGTGTGCATGTGTGTGTGTGTGTGTGTGTGTGTGTGTGTGTGAGGGATGGGAAGGTGGGGTTAGGTGAGGGGCTTCTGAGGCAGTTTCTTAGGTAGGGGGAATGGGCCAAAAGTGGTCCCCTTCCACAAGGCTCAAGGAATCACATGTGGTACCACTTTCTTCATTAGCCTCTGATTTAGAAATGCCTCATGCAAAACAAATGGGCTTGCTTATCTTCCCTTATGGGAGCTCTGCTCTCTCCTGCTATCACAAAACAGCTGCAGGGCTCTAAGATCCCTTTAAGCACAAACATGTTGTATTCATGCTGCAGGGCTCTAAGATCCCTTTAAGCACAAACATGTTGTATTCATGCAGATATATGGGGAAAATGGGGACAAATTGACAAGAAAGTCAGCCTGTATTAATCCACCGGGACAATGATGCTGATACAAGCTGTTGGTGAGACACAATACAGGCTCCAAACGCTAGCTCAGGGGTACAGGGATGATTGTGTGTTGCTTCCAGAGAGCAGAGCCCTGTCAGCTCAACGGGAATGCTCTTCTCGTTCATTAGTGCTCAGTGCTCACATGTTCATTACCTGAACTACTCAAGTGTCTTAGTCCCTAATGACCACCGTTTACAAGCTGGCTGAAATGTCAACCCTATAGATACTCTAAGACATTAGCCAAAAAATAAATTAAAAATTAAAAAGGGCACTTGACCAAGTAATTCCCTTTCTACATATGGCTGGTGAGTATTTTCCCCAACATGTTCTTTAACCTGTAATCCCAAATTTTGGGATTAAAAACATTAAAAAAGGAACTTCCTTTAATTTCTATTAATCCATGTATCTTGACCACGTATGATCAATTCTGTAGAATATTCTTTAAATGGAATTCGTAGAGATTTACATTTTATTAAGCGCTATTGTTTTGTAAATGTCTATAAAACAGTATATACATTGTATCCAGAAGTATAGATTGGAAACATTAATCTGTAGAAAATGAAGTGTATTTTTAAAAGCTCTTTAGATTTAGAAATGTAAATCAAAACATCTTGGGGTATCATCTGTGCTCATCAGAGAGCTCCAAGGAAACCTTCCTAATACATCCAAAAAGTCACCTTTCCCATTGTTCTCAAACCAGAAAAATATGCAATGTCTTGGTAACTCCTGCTCATTTACTTTATTACAATAACCCTTTGACAAATTAATTCTCACATGGTTAGATCCATTTACAGGAAGAAGCTAATTAGCGAGGGCGGACCCAGAATAGATACGTTTACAATGTGTTCCAATAAGAAAACAGAAGATGATGATTCAGTTACCGTTCATCTGGCCAATGATAGGAATGCCTGGAAACACCAGAATTGGGCCACCTAGTATCTTTTTCTGTTCTGAAGATATGTCTTGGCTCCAGTAAGATGGTTGATGTCCATACTCAATTTCCTGGCAATATATACAACGCCGTTGCCTAGGTAATGTGGTCACAGTGTCTGAGTTATTGCTTCACTTAATTCAATTAGACTCACAAGCCTTCATGAAAATTAATGGGAATTATACATTTTTATTATACGGCAGTCTGAATCGAAAATGCAGCATGTTCAACAATGATAATGCAAGTTATATTATCGCAGATTGCAAGTCGTGTCTTAAAAGAAGAATGACACATTCTTTAAAACATGGGACCCCAATGTTCTTATTCCCCAATTAAAAAAAATATCTACCTCATATTTCTCTTTCTCATCAATGTTTCTGCTTTTGTAATTAATGATTGCAAGGTGTCTTCAGACAGTGTCATTAAAATACAATCTGTGCCAATTAGTGTGCCACAGAAAGTCAAACCTTTTATGTCTTTTTTTATTTATTCCAATGATAAAACAGACAATTTAATAACTTAGTGTAATATTTCCTCTTTTTTTCTAAGACAGGACTCTGGACATTCAAATGCCTAGGGAAAATTACAAGGCCATTGTGGTCACACAGATCATATAGGGTATATGATGTTTACATTTCAAAGAAAGCACATGGGCATTGTTTACAGTGTAAATTGAACTGCAGTTTAAAAGAAGATTTGTTGTTTTTGGTATATATCCACTATCAAATTTCATTGTGAAATTTTTACTGCTAATTTCATGACTTTCAAACAGACAAAATATGTTTTCATGAATCATAAACATCATAAACAATAATAAAATAAAAAAAAACTATAATAAATTAGCTATTTGACCACACCAAATTAATTTCTCCTCAAACTATTGAGAGCAGTACTGTGATCATTATGGACTGTAAGTACCAACTGTACTGGATTAACCACATCTGTGAAAGATTAACAATGTATGCAATTAACTATTTAGCATGTGTATGTTGTGCATGGTACAGGGAGTCATTTGATGCTCACAAAAGCCCTTGTGGCAAACTTTAACATTGATTACAATGAGACGATCATCCTATTATGGGATTTCAAGAATCGCTTGAATAAGGAAAACAATAATCCATTTAAACAAGCTTAATACATCAAAGATACAAAATAAATATTGAAGACTTGTTTAAACTCCCTCAGAGTAGCAATAAATCAGATGAGTAATGAGCTTGTTAGCCAGTGTAATGTTTAATTTGTAGCTGTACTGGAGTAACTTTTGTCGTAATTTTAAGCTTTGTGTTACGTTTTTTAGTTACTTGCATAAAGCAGGTAGTTTTTTGTTTGTATTGTGTGGCTGGTTAGCTGGCATGTTTCCATAGCAGTGATGTTTTAGTTACCATAGCAGTATTATTTATTATTCAGCTGATTTAGCAGCTATGTTTAAGAGTGCCTTCATAGCTGCATTGTTCAATTAGCTGTAAGTGTTGCTGTTAAATGAGGTCCTTTGAAGTACAGTGGCATCTGTAGCAGCAGCAGTGGCAGCAGCCTTGTTCCATACTGGGCTTCTTAGACTCAGATGGACTAGGGCACTATCTGTGGGATTCTATGACTCAGTTGGGTTAGGGCAAAGAAAGTCTGTCTGTGGGATTCTATGACTCAGTTGGGTTAGGGCAAAGAAGTCTATCTGTGGGATTCTAGGACTCAGTTGGGTTAGGGCAAAGAAGTCTATCTGTGGGATTCTATGACTCAGTTGGGTTAGGGCAAAGAAGTCTATCTGTGGGATTCTATGACTCAGTTGGGTTAGGGCAAAGAAGTCTATCTGTGGGATTCTATGACTCAGTTGGGTTAGGCCAAAGAAGTCTATCTGTGGGATTCTAGGACTCAGTTGGGTTAGGGCAAAGAAGTCTATCTGTGGGATTCTATGACTTGGTTGGGTTACGGCAAAGAAGTCTATCTGTGGGATTCTATAATTTGGTTGGTTTAGGTCAAAGGAGTCTGTCTGTAGGCTTCTAAGACTTGGTTGGGTTAGGGCCAGGGACTCTATCTCTGGCATTCTAAGACATGATCAATCCATTGTTGGAGAATCTATGTAACACCATGTGAATGGTGTATTATTTGTGTATTATGCTGTTGTGAGATGTAATATTGAGGAACTGTTCCTATATTATATTGACTATTGCATTGACTGTTGTAAGCATTCCATGTACTTAGAGGGCCTTCATCATGTTGCTTGAGCGAGAGTAGGGATTGTGGTACAGAGCTGAGAAGATCCTGCCATGCTATAGAGTTGCCGCAAGCAAGGATGGCCTACCGACAGTTTTACATTATTATAGTGCATTAATCACACCATATATTATGGTTCTAGGTTGGTATAAATCAGCTTACATTTAGTGCTTTATTGATGTCGCACTTACACTTGCTGGTCTGGGAATGTTTTAGCAAAGTCTGGCACTGTTGTTCACATAAGTCTGCTGGATACATTTATGTTCTCTTTCATTGTAGGTCATTCTGGATTAGTGTGTCTGCTAAATTAAAATAATGTAATGTAATAAAAATAATAATTAGTGCTGTCAAATCATTAACAATTATGAATATTATGTAATGTGTTGTGTTTAATAGTGTGATTAAAAGAATGCACAATTTTATCTAAACAATACTAAAATAACAAGTTGTCTATTTTTCAGAGTTAACAGCAGGATCTAATCAAGACTAAAATTCATGTTTTCCTTTAGCATATAAAAGTCCTTTAGCATATAAAAATTGTTGCAAGTTGTGCTTGTCAATAAGTCTGGCTTATCAAAAGTGTGATTTTTTTCAGTAGTTATGCATACGCAGACATTTTTGTATTTCCACAGAACTCTTGTTGAATGACTTGTGCTTTTCATTAAGAACAATAAGTAATTAACAATGGTGAATCCCCAGTGAAATGACAATAAACATTACAAACTTTGCAAGGGAGCAACATTAAACAACTCAAGATAAAAAGTGAATTTAAACAACGCATTTTGAAATACATCTCACATGTCTATTGGAAAAAGGATATACAAGATCTAAAAAGCATAGAAAAATGCAACAAAATTAAAAACTGTGCCACCTGTGCTTGGAAAACCAATAATAGGCTGTATACATCAGCAACATAACCAATAATCAGCTAAATTTCAGGCCATCAGCAGCTTCTAAACCCTAATGCTGAACTGGGAGATTTCTGAACCATTTAAATTGTTTCTAAATCATTTGTTTTCATATGAAAGGTACATTCAAATGAACACCCTGGAAATGGATATTTATTTTTTTCCTCATGGACAAATATGCTTCTGACAGTACTTACATTTCGCATACAGAGCTATAGGAGCCCATCCTAACAATACAAATAACTAATCATAAACTAAATAACCAATCAAAAGGCAAAAATGACATGTAAACATTTACATTTTCTATCTTTAAGTTTAACTATGGCTGGTAGCAGGGCCAGCTTGCATTATTGTCTGGAGAAAGAAGAAGCTAAAAAATTACAGGACGTGGTTCAGAAATCATCACACGTATAAGTATGCCTAAATATTAATCTTAAATACAGTACATGCTAATCCCACCCAAATTAAGCATTTATACAATGTACATGCAATTCAATTCAATTCAATGATTGAACTGTACTGTAAACTTTTATGGAAGCTGGTTAAAACTGGGATTTTGTCTACTCACTTTTTGAAAACATGTGATCAACCCTTAGGGTGGTTGACTTGTTTTCCCAGCCTGGACTCTGGAAAGCAAAGCTTGTTGTATTTGGCACCCTGGGCCTGGGCTGAGATTTTCTCTGGAAGGTGTTAGTGCTAGGAGCATGACATTCTTTTTCATTGCACTGCTACATAAAAATCTTTTGAAAGTCATCTCTTCCTTTCGCTCTTTTGCCTCGCCATATCTGCTATGAAGTCAATGTCAGTTGAGATACGCGAGATAACACTGATCTGATGTGCAAAAAAGATACCTACAGATTTATTCCATCAAATCAGGACAGGTTTTTGGCAAAGATGGCGCAGCCAAGCTAGCGTCATACGACAGCTTTAGTCAGGGCCTCCTTGGGCCTTAGGGGCTTTGCTGTTCTACCCCATGCACGGTAAATAAGATATCAGTTGCGTGCAGTGAGCGTCCTCATGGTATACTCTGAAGGCTCAAATCTATTTGTCTTGGAAAGATTCATTGTTAATATTACTTTATTATTATTCTACTAGCTCCACCAGGCAACTTGGCTAAATATCCTTGCTGAAAACAATGAATACTGTACGTGTTGTGTTTCTCCAAGGGAAAACAAATCACTGGTTTATTATTTGAGCACAACCTAGTC